>CM066051.1:63005299-63151569 GCA_033557465.1 Ichthyophis bannanicus | reverse complement strand
TATTGAAAATACCCTGGCTTGGACAAGTGGAATCTTTTGTATGAAGGGAGAATGTCTGCTGTTGAGAATCTTTGTCATAGGTCCTTCATAGCCATCCTGCCAGGAGCAATGCGTAATCGGATTTCTTGACTGCCGTAGTTTCTTTTTGTGATTATTGATCCAAGCAGGTGAAATTGTCCACTATTTCAATTTCTTCTCCATCAAGGATGAACTTATGGATTTTGCAAGGTTGTCAGGATCTTTGTCTTCTTTACGTTAAGGTGCAGGTCCATTTTAAGACAATATTCCTTGATCTTGAGAAGGATATGTTTAAGAGTGAGCAACATCTGAACAATCATTTCGCATTTGTAAATAATGACAGTGATACCAGAAGTCCAATAAGAATAAACACTTGCAGAATTATTAAAGTATTTACTTCACTTAATACATCACTACTACTACTAATATCACTGTTACTATTACTACTACTACTAATATTTATTTCTATAGCACTACAAGACATATGTAAGCACTTGTTGTTGTGGTTAAGGGTAGTCGAGTCAGTGTTGACTCCTAGTGCCCCTCTGGATAGTTGACCTAAACTTTATTAGGATCTTCAGGCAAGCAGCTCATTGTTGATAGAGCAGTATCCATAGTTGCTGTTATTGTATTGATCCATCTCATTGCTGGCCTTCCTCTGTTAAGGTGACACTTCTACCTTGCCAAGCATTATGTTCTATCTACAGGAACAAGAAAGAATGTAGTCTTCACATACGGGGTGTGTTCCGGTACTGACGGAGGCCCGCGGCAGGAACTCTCCCCAGCATCCAATAGGAAAGCTTTTGGGAGCATCTCACCATGCCTGACGTAGCTGCTTTCCTGCCTGTCCAGCCTTCATTTTCCATGGAGCTGAGAAGAAGTAATTCCTGTCACCGAAGAAAAAGGCGTCCGTTCTTTTTTTTGGTGGTCGCGACTGTCTTTCCGGTCGAAGTTTGTAACGACCCTGTCGGTGCTTTCTTTCTAAAAAAAAAAAATCGTCTGTGAGGGAAAGAATTATTTCTTTCCTTCAGGGCTCATCGATGCCATCTTAGGCTTTAGGCCTCCCCTGTTGTCACAGAACAAAATGGACAAACCATCAAGTGTTTTTAAGAAGTGTTCCAAATATGGCAGTACCTTTTCGGCCACAGACAACCATGACTGGGTGTCTCAAAGTGCTTAGGAGCAGGATCCTCAACTGTAAGAATGTTCCTTCTTTGTAGGAAGATGACAAAAGAAAGTCCTACAGAATCGAGCTGCAGAGCTGGACATCCTCTTTGCCTTCCGATGCAGTATCTTTAGCATCAAAGTCATTGAGAGCTTCATCTTCACTCCCCAAAGGATCTCAGGTATCGAAACCTAAGTCTTCATTCGAAGACTGACTGGCCCTCCAAGGGGTAGATCTCCTTGCTAAGCATTGAGATGCCTCGGGAGTTGCCCTGGAGGGGGTCACACTTACCAAACAAACCCAGTGGGAGGACATTCCCTCCAAAGCGTTAGTGGGGTCCTAGGATGCTCCCGAGGGCCTCCACCTCTGGAGAGCTCCTGGTGCCATGTTCAGGATCGTGGCCCGCAGTTCCCGGTACCGATAAACAACGCATCAGCAAGCTCCATGGAATCATAATGTATCTTGGCCCATCCAAATCAGAGCTTAGCGGCCTACTGGCGGCCCTCCGGTACCAGTTACAAAACCTTATATAGTCGAGTTCCGCAGGCCATCTGGTACCAGCTCTGGTACTGCAAGGTGAACAGGACAAAACCTGCATTCACTATTTTTTTGCCACGTTGTACCACCAGGCTACCACCCATGCACAGCCCTGAATCTGGTGTTCTGGTGACCAGAGGTTTTCCGCACCCCCACAAGTCTCAGCTACTGATTTTGATCAGTTGAGCCGAGTACGTGCAGAGTGGGCACACACCCTGCCCGTCCAATACTATGCTTGAGTCTTCCAGATTCTGATTTCGTTGGATAAGGAATCGTCCGACTAACCTGGGACAATGAGAACTATCTTGAAAGACTCATCTCTCCGTCTCCACAACCATTCGCATGTTCCACCTCCGAGAGGGACTTTATCGCGATGTTTCCTCAAGGTCTGTCCATGAACTGTTGGACAATGCGTAAGAGAAAGAGCCTAGGGCCGAAGAACTTGTGGAATTCTTCATAATACCCATAGAAGCCCTGAATGACATTGCCTATGCTCCCTATCCACCACGGCATAATATTTCATGACCTTATGCTTTCGTTTGTGGGAGGAAACACCTCCTTAATCTATCGGTGCGCTCCCATTATACCCAACGACTCTAATACCATGTACCCGGATACTGGAAGTTGTCAAGGTTTTCAAAAAGATGCAATAATTGCCCCGCACCACTCCATGGTGGTTGGGAATGCTACTGAATAAAGAGTGCTAAAGACACGTTCCTTGAGCCCTCCAGGTAGGGAATTCGAGGAACCCCCGATGCCTTTGGTCGACGTTGTTTTTCATTGGCCCTCCCATGCTTTACTCCCGGCCGGGATCAGTTTCCTATATTACTATATATGGCATTATGTTCCTTAGAGAGGGTGGCTCCTGTTCTCTCGATCCATGATGGCAAGAGATCACGACGTAATTTATCTTCACTAATTGTAAAGCATGGCACAGAATGTTTTCAAAGTCTTAACAGGGGCAAAACCTTTGTAACAATGTTTCATGGTGAGTGCATTGTTCAAACAGTACACTAATTAGTGTTCCATACTGCAATATGGTGCAGAATTCGCAGGATTTCCGCTTGGCTCCAAGCATCGGATTCTTTGAAATACTGGGTTTCAAGAGTAAGCCTGGGTAACTCATCCTTTGCAACTGTGTGAAAACCTTTTTAGCAAGGATTGGTGAAGGACAAGAAGCCTCATCAACTCTTAGAATCCAAGGAACACCACTCTTAATAGGCTTACCATAGATCTATCGTGTGCCTAACAGGCCTAAGCTAGGAAAACAAGCAACAAAGAAAGAAGCTTTTTTCAATAAGTAAAAACGAGAGTTACACTTATTCACTTCTTACACCCTCTGCTCTGTTACAGTGGTCAGACACACTCACTGGTCTCTCAGATCTATAAAGAGTCTAGGCAGCCAACAAAAACAAGGCCAAAAGAAGTGGCTCTGCGACTCAAGTCCACAGCCACCTCAGCAGGACGCAGGCGCCTCCTCAGGGTCTTTGACTCCTTCATGGAGGAAGCATCAGCTTGTTCTGCCTCTGGAGATTTCCTCATGGATCCCTTCCATATCCCCCAGCCAGGACTGTCACATATTGCCCATAGGTGGGCATTTTATCACATCGGAGGACAGCTCGGACCAACAGTCCCCAATAGTTACGGGATGGGTATTATAAGTTTCAATCTATGAAGTCTCTCAGCCCCCTCTCACTGCTCGTGTTGTTGCAAGAGGTCATCTCCCTTCTCTTACAGGGCGGCAAATAGAGGAGTTTCCCAACCCAAATTTTTTCCCCAGCAGGGACATGGGCTTTTATTCTCCATACTTCCTCATACAGCCAAAGAACAGAAAACAGGAGGGTACAGGCCCATATCTGGACCTCAGAGAATTGAACAAGTAAATCCTGCTACGGAGAGTTTCAAAATGATCTCCCTAGGAGCCCGTCTTCCGTAATCTCCAGAGTCAGGATTGGCTCTGTTCTCTAGATCTAAAGGAGGCAGATACTCACATTCTTATTCATATTGTGTTCTAGAGAAATCCCACTGGATGACACAGAACGTCCTAGGATCTGCCCTTCAGGGTGGTCACTTCACATGTCATCCTACCAGAAGGGACGCACCATTATCCACATACAGAGTCCTGTCCCTTTTGGTTCCTTCTGCCCTCACACAAAATGCCATGCCGACTATGGTATGTTAGCCTGCTTAAAATGCTCATATAGGATCTCACTGCGAGTACATTGTTCTATCTTCTCTTCGCCTTACTAGATCGACTGTTCATGCTCGAGTCACACTACACCCTCTCTAGAGGCCAGCCTTGAATTCACCTCTCGTCATTCTATTTGCAGGTGCTGCAATACTGGGGATTTGTAATCACTCTTACAACTCGTCCCCGTGTCTCAATCTTTAGAGGTTCTAATCAAGGGGCAATAACAAGTCCTAGACACTCGCCAATCAAAGGCATTCTGCTGCCGCCAACTAACTCCGCTGCGCCTCGACATCAATCAGTTTAAGAATTTGGAGCGAATGCCTCCAGAACCTGTCCTCACCTGCTCGAGAAATGGTACAACTTCTGGGGCATACTGGCTCACGGTTGTTATGTATTTGTTCCATATGCTCATTGTACATAATGTGCGCCACGCTCAATGGACACTGGCTTCCCAGTGGTATCAGATATTGGGTTTGCC
The DNA here is from genome assembly GCA_033557465.1 of Ichthyophis bannanicus. NCBI lineage: Eukaryota > Metazoa > Chordata > Amphibia > Gymnophiona > Ichthyophiidae > Ichthyophis > Ichthyophis bannanicus. Next base: position 63,147,180 of record CM066051.1, on the reverse strand, counting down.
TGGGAGACAAGATAATGGTCTCTATCCACACTAATCCTCGTCTGCTTCCAGTTGGTGGCAAATCCCCAAAGAAACCTATAATGGTAGGGTCACCTATTTCAGACCATCTATCGATTCTGGCACATGTTCTACTTGGACAAGCAGGGCAGAACAGGACTCTTGGAACCCTCTACAGTTATGAGGCCACTTCGAATACTGTGGTTCCTTTTGGGTCCCTTACAGCATGCACGTTTCAACCTACATTCTTTTTTTTTTTTTTTTTGTTGTTTTTTTGGTGGTGTGTTTTTTTTGTTTTTTTTTTTGTTTTTTGTTTTTTTTTTTTTGTTTTTAGGTGTATCTTCCGGGCAAACACAATTCTTCTATAGTGGCAGACAAAATGCTGAGTCGAGTCGCGTTCTACCTCCAACGGTTTGGTGGTCTCATTCCATGCAGACCAAAAGTCGCTCACATATTTGTCAGTTTCTGGTGGAAAAGCCCCAGAGAAAAACACTCCTGTTCTTTCACAAGTCCTCAGAATACCCTAAGCTTTCCTGCTGGCTTCTGCTCCAGGACTCACTTCACTTCTGGACAGCCAGCAGGTGAAATAGTCTTCTTTACTCCACTGGGTGGTCACAAAGCTTCCTATGATGGCCTTTCCCCTCCCATTTCCCCTCATTCCCAAGCGCCTCTTTTCAAACTGCAGCCAGATAGGGGCTTACATGATACTCATCAGTGAGGCCCCACACTGTGGCCATGACAAACCGTTGGCTACACCTGCTCTCCTTCTCACGGCCTGTCGTTCGTCGGCCTCAACCCATAGATCCGGTGATCTACTTACAGATCTACCTTCTCTCAGGGGGAGGAGACGTTGCTCCTGATCCCAGTCTGCAAGTCGCCTGCATCTTCACCGTATGGGACTGCTGAGGTCTTAGAGCCTTCCAGGGATGCTATATCCTTTCCCAGGGTGAGTGTAAGGCACATTTTCATATTGCTTCACCTAGGAAGCGTCATTACAACCACCAGGTGGGCTCTCCTATGCCTTCAGAGTGGCGTAGATGTCGCTCTCTGGTGGTTCTCATAAGGATATTAACCCCTTCTCAGTCTCCTGCGGTGGAGGCATTGACTGTTGAATATGCTCCAATCACATCCCACCTATCATTCTTCTGGACTCTCCAAAACCAATTCGGTTACTTGAGTAAGAGGACTGCCTAGATAGCAATTTTTGGCCGCGCCTTCCTCACAGCTGCCCTTTAGATGTGTGTTTTCAGTGACGACTCTCTCTCTCTTCCATCTCTCCTGTTGTCGGGGTCCTCCTTAGTGCCGAAAAATGCCCCTTTGACCAGGCTTGAATGGTCCTTTCTGATCCAGGGTGGTTCCCATCTCTTCTCAGCTGACTTGTAGCATGCTTTCATAAGGGGTCTTATATTACCAAACCTCCCAATTAAGCCTCCTCCAGTGGCATGGGATGTTAATGTTATTTTAGGGACAGGCTGTCTTAAGCTTGCCTCTTTGAACCTTTAGCCACTACCTCAATGAAGTTTTTCTCACAGGGAAGGTCATCTTACTTATTTGCCCTCACTTCAACAAGACACATTAATGAGCTCCAGGCTTTGGTGGCTACCCTTATACACGATTCTACCAATGATAATGTAGTCCTTTAGGACTCATCCCACTTTAATGCCGAAGGTGGTCTTGCCCTTCCATTTAAACCAGTCAGTTCTACCTTCCTGTCTTTTTCCCTAGACCTCATTCCTCTAGGGCAGAGGCAACCTTTCATATTCTGGATTGCAAACATGCTTTGCTTTTTATCTCCAGAGAACTCGAGAGCAAAGAAAAGCTTCCCAACTTTTCATCTCCTTGGACTTGAGTCACCTGGGGTTGCCAGTATCCCAAACAAACTCTTTCGAGGTGGATAGCAGACTGCATCTCCTTTGCTTATGAAAAGGCAGGACTCTCTCTTGCAGGTCACGTCACTGCACTTAATGTTCGAGCCATGGCTGCCTCCATTGCAAATCTATGCTCTGTAGCGATTGATGAGATATGCAAAGCAGCAACTTGGTCTTGCTGCTCACTATTGCCTAGACAAGGACTCCAACCGGGACCCCAACATTGTTTGGCCAAACTGTTCTCCAGCATCTCTTTCACAGATCAACTCCTTCCCTCTATCCCGAGTTTCGATACTAGACATCCTTGGAGGATGCATGATCTCTTTAGTTATACCTGTGATTCCACAGCCAACTCTGAGGTCATCACTCTGGCATCTCCGAGCTAGGGAGTCCCATAAGTGAAGACTACATTCCTGCTTGTTCCTGGAGGACAGCGTAGTTACTCACTTGTAACAGGTGAGCTCCGGGAACAGTAGGAATTTAGTCTTCATATCACACCCTCCTCGCCTATGATTTGTAGGTCTTCTTCTTATCCTTCTCTCCTTTTATCTCAGCTACAAACTCAACTGAGGAGGGAGAGTGCAAATGGAGGAAGGCAGCTACACAGGTGCGGTTGAATGCTCCCAAAAGCTTTCCTATTGGACGCTGGGGAGTGTTCTCATGCAGGCTCCATCAGTACCGACATCACCCATATGGAGTGGAGGGAGTGGCCTAGTGGTTGGGGCAAGGTACTTCAAGCCAGAAGGTCAGGGGTTCAAATCCCACTAGAGGACAGCAACCTTGGGCCAGAAGGACTGGGGTTTTCTAGTCCCACAGGTGCTCCTTGGGCAAGCCAATTAACCCTACATAGCTCATGGTCCCTTTTATATAGTTATCTCCAAGTTATAATGCACTGTTATTTGTTATTTCAGTTTGTTCAATTTTAACCGCACTGATGCAGAATAGCGCGGTATTTACGAGAATAAATAAGACTAAATTCCTGCTCTTCCCAGAGATCACCTGTTACAGGTGAGTAACTATGCCTTCTCCAATGATCTCTCTCTTTGCATGATGTGCCCAAATTATGAAATTTCATCTGATACAAACAGGACAAATAAGAGATTGGGGCATGGGTGTCAATCCTGGAGGGCTGCAGGCCAGTCAGGTTTTCAGGATGCCCCTATTAGATGTGCATGGGACACATTTGTATACAATGGAGGCAATGCTGGAGATATTCTTCAGAATTTTCTTTAGAGATATCCTAAAAACCTGACTGCTTTGTGGCCTTCCAGGATTACAGTTTGAGACTGCTGGATAAGAGAGCCAGCTACAGATAAGACTGGGAAACTGAGGGAAGATCAAATCGACTGAAGAAGTTGAGATCTATTCCATCATTTCAGATCCTTGCCATTTCTTCCCTTTTGCCAGCTGAAAGAGCCCGAGTGATCATTTCCCCACAACACCTACCTACGAAATAATTAAAAATTACAAGAAAGACTTAATAATTTTCTTTCAAAAATATCCACAATTCTTTGTTTCCCTCTGCCCACCTTTCTATTGTGGTCTAATGGGAAACATTTTTGTTTCTTCTTATATTTTACCTATTTAAGGGATCACTGATATGCTTAAAATTTCTATTTCTGCCATACTTGCTTTTGCAAGAGTAATCCTATTGGTAAATTTTGACATTTCATATATAAATATTAAAAAAATTAGTCACAGGAAACTTGAATTAGGAACAGGCTACATCAAGGTATGAGTTTCAGCTGCAGCTGTCAGAAGGTTAGTGGATAATAAATCCCACTCCACTACCAAAATTCTGTCGATTATGATGATAAATATTATAACTGCTAAAGAAAGCCTGGTTGGTGCTCGTGGAAGCTTATTAAAGTTAAGCATTATGCAATCTATGCTATACAATATATTCATTGCTATATTTGCGCAAGCAATTTGCAAAAACTTTTAATTTTAAACACCCAAATGACCCACAGAAGTCATGGACAAGTGCATCTCCCTAGTAACTGCGCTCATCAAAATGTGACAAAATTTCACACCTCTAATCCACGTTTTTGAATGAGAACCACAACAAGATTTATTAAAAATGTAAAACTTAGGTAAGGGCACATGTATTTTCATTTGTATGTGATTTTGCTATTTGTCTAGAAATGTTTGGATAGATCAGATATAAATGGAAGGAAATGAAAATAAATACAGGTGGATCAGAAGAATGTTGATGTGTTTCTAATACTCGCCACTTTCAACCCTTCTTCTACCTTGAGTTGGTGCCGGCCTCATTCTATTGTCTCAGTTCCTTCTCTTACATATGGCTGGTCCATATTATCCATGCTGCCATAAATATTATAACTGGTGGAGTATCATTTGAATATCTGGTACTACATTTCCCAAGAGCCTTCAAGTCATCATTCGTTGATCATGTGATCACCTTAGAGGGTTTAATAAGCTTTTCTTCTTCCGGTAATGAAGTGAGTGACTGGGTTTGAGAAAGGGCCAGGAATACCTGTGGCCAGAAATGCAACGTTGGGTTACCTGATTTGGGAGGATTTTCCCTGATGTTGTTGCCACATTTGGATTGAAGAACTGCACTGGCGTCGTTTTTGGCTGGATTTATGACCGGTTTTGGTCGAGGACTATTTGGGATTTCTCTCCGTGAAGAAAGGATGTATGGAGACGGATTGTAGCGGTTTGGCTATCCAAGCTAAGTAGTTCTCCAGCTTTTATGATATATGTGTATAAAAAAGACTTAATTTGGTGTTGGGAGGTTACTCTCTCAGGGCCTTTCTAGTGGTTTTTCCACTATTAAAAAAGATAAAAGGAACTTTACACCTCGAGAGGGACTTGTTCCTCATGGTGCATGTTCCGACAAAAAGTGTATGTTTGTCTGTTTCCCTGGGTTTTGGAGCCATAAATATTATAACACACATTTTTCTTTTCCCATATCTGTGTTTTCAGAAGGGGGCATGTTTACTAACAAGAGCACCTCTAGCGTGTGCGTGGGCTGCAAAAGCACCACAGAATTCTGCGTCAACTTCAGGGTGCGTGTGCATCTGGGGCCCCAGCCATTGGTGCATTGCTAAGGTACAACAAGTCGGTAATCTGTCTTGCACTTCCATCTACCACCTGCACGTCCATCTACCATTGCAATTAGCGTGTGGCTAAAATGCTCCTGCTAACCACAATGTGCTGTCAATGTCCATGTTATGCTCCCACTCGTCCTGTCTCCACCTATTCATCTGCTAAACGTGTAGTGTGGGGTTTTGTGCACTGGACCTCATGCTAAATTTTTAGTGCAGCATGCTCATTGCATAGTAAGCTACACGCTAGCAGTTAGTGTGGTATAGTAAACATGCTGCATAGTGAATTAGCCTGTTTCCAGTCTTCCTCACCTGTTTCTGTCCTCCTTTGATATTGCACCTGCAGTGTTATTACTCTTGGCTTTGGTCTCTTTAATAAACTGGAACAACAACAGCTTAAGTAGGGAAATGGTTTGAGGTAAGAAGGCAACTATTGCCCCTATTCCACCCTTCATTGCATGAAGTGCGATAGGCAAAAATATCCTGGAAAATGCTTTGAAATCTTCTGTTTAGCATGTGGCAGCAGCCAAAAAAGCAAAAGGAACGTTAGGAATGTTTAGGAGAGCAATGGAGAATGGAACAAGGAATATAATAATACTAATGTATCATTCCATGGTGCAACCGCGTTTTGAGTACCGTGTGAAATTCTGGTCAGTGCATCTCAGAAATAATATAGTGCAATTAGAAAAGGTACAGCAAATGGAACGACCCCCCTCCCCCCCCCCAAAAAAGGAAAGACTAAATAAGTTAGTGCTCTTCAGTTTGGAGAAGACAAGACTGAGGTGAGATATGATAAAGTTTATCACATAATGTGCGGAGTGAAATGGGAAAATGCAAATCAGTTGCTTGCTGTTTCAAAACATACAAAGACTAGGAGTCATGCCATGAAGTTTCAAGCAAATTGGAGAAAACTACATCCTCAAAGCACAATTAATCTCTCAACTTTGTTCCTGGAGGATGCCGTAAGTACAGTCAATGTAGCTGGGTTTAAAAAAGGTTTGGACAATTTCTTGGAAGAAAAATTCGTAAAACATTATTAAGGTAGGCTTATGGAAATCCACTGCTTATCCCTTGGATAAGCAGCATGGAATTTGTCTACTTTTTAAGTTCCCATCACGTACTTTTAACTTAGACCGGTCACTATTGGAAACAGAACACGAGCTTGAAGGACTTTTATTCTGGCCATATAGGGCATTTCCTAGGTTCTTGTGTTCTTATCTTGGACAGCGTAACTCTACACCCAGTGACTGGTTGACATGCATCAAAACTACCTCCAAATTGCAATCATTAAGATACTATAATCTGGGGTAGTCTGGGATATAGGGACTGAATATCTTTAAAATGCAAATAGCGGTGTTTATTCACTGTCTTAAAATGGATGATGCTGATATTCTGAGGAATTATTCTTCCTTTTCAGATATGGACAACTGTATGAAGTGCCCAGAGGACAAATGGCCCAATCAGAAGAGAGATACCTGCATCCCCAAAAGGATAACTTTCCTGTCATATGAGGAACCTTTGGGGCTGTCTTTGACTTTCACCAGTATTTTTTTCATTCTTATCACTGCTGTTATTCTGGGGATATTCCTTAAATATCAGCACACTCCTATAGTGAGGGCCAACAACCAGAGCCTCAGCTATATTCTCCTCATTTCCCTCATCCTCAGCTTTCTCTGCTCCTTATTATTCATTGGCCGTCCTGAGAAAGTCACCTGCATTCTCCGGCAGACAACCTTTGGGATCACTTTTGCCATCTCTCTCTCTCCTCCATATTGGCAAAAACCATCACTGTGGTCATAGCTTTCCAGGCCACCAAGCCTGGAAGCAAACTCCGGAAATGGATAGGTTCCAGGTTCTCAAACACTTTAATCCTTTCCTGTTCTCTTTTTCAGATTTTTCTATGTCTCATCTGGTTTTGTATTGCTCCCCCATTCCCATATTTTAACATGCGATCAGAAACTGGAACAATACTAATTGAATGTAATGAAGGGTCAATAACTGCATTTTATTGTGTTCTGGGTTATCTGGGAATTCTGGCTGGTATCAGCTTTATTGTAGCTTTTCTAGCAAGAAATCTCCCTGACAGTTTCAATGAGGCCAAGTACATCACCTTCAGCATGCTGGTGTTCTGCAGTGTTTGGATCTCCTTCATCCCAACCTATCTGAGCACCAAGGGCAAGTACATGGTGGCAGTGGAGATATTTGCTATACAGGCCTCCAGCGCTGGACTATTAGGATGTATCTTTTTACCCAAGTGTTATATTATTCTACTGCGGCCTGACTTGAATAGCAGGAAGTATCTAACAAAAAAATGAAATGGTCAACATTTATAGAGGAGATAGTACAGTTAGGACTGCGCCAGTCCAATTTTGTAGAATTATATATGTCCTTAAAGTGTGATTATTGATGCAGTGGCGACTGAATTTTTTTTTTATTAAGTACAAAACATGCAAGAAGAATAGGGCAAAAGACAGAAGCAGGGAAATAGAACATGTTCTGCACTCCTAGGACCTCGATACTGCTACTGAAGCCTGGCAATGTGCAGTGATGATCTTGCTAGTGCTGAAGAGGATAATGAGCTGCACATGCTTTTGATTTATCTCGTGCATGGATATCTAATGATGATTTCAATTCCCTAAGATTAGATAATAAATTAACTTTAATCTGTGTGGTTTTTTTTAGTGTTTATCAAGAAATTCCACTCAAAGTAATTCACTATGGGGCATATTTACTAAGCCTTGTGGCAGTAACGCATATGTGGGCCATGTTACCAGCGCAGGGCACATGGATAACTACAGTGGAGCATACACATCGCGTGCTACCAGGGAGACCAGGCTGTATATGCAACTAATGCCACGAGGTGAGGTTAGTTGCACCAGTGCTACCAGCATCAAGCAGGGTTGGCATGAGCCATTGGCACCCATGCTAGCCACGACCCGCCAGAAGCGCCAGCAATCTGCCAATATCCCTCCCAGAGCCACCCCAACGTGAGCTGCAAGAGCAGCTCAGAGTTTTAGCACAAGGGCCCCTGTTATCTTTTAGCACAACTCCCAAATCGAATGTTAACCCCACGCTACCCTGGTAATGTACCTCAGTAAACATGTCCCTGTTTCCTTATGTTACCTTATTAATCACATTAGTCTGAAAATCTGTATTGAAAAAGTACAAAATTTATTTAGACAGTTTTTGTATACCGCCTTATCCTTCAATCAAAGCAGTCACAACACAATTGGGGGATACATTTAACACGCGGGGATATGAGACACATACACTAATACTTACAGGGAACATGGGCAATGGAGGGTTAAGTGGCTTGCCCAAGACTACAAGAAGCATCTGTGGGACTAGAAACCCCAGTCCTTCTGGCCCAAGGTTGCTGTCCTCTAGTGGGATTTGAACCCCTGACCTTCTGGCCTGAAGTACCTTGCCCCAACCACTAGGCTACTCCTCCCTCCTCCTTGAAAACAGCTGCAGAGTTGTATGCATAGTCATGGCCTCATAATCAACAAGTGAAACCTAGAGGTTCAGGGGTTATAAATCGTAACCATGAAATTATGTTTCTGTAGGTGGGTGATATTAAACAGTAACATGAGGTGTTTTCTTTCTAACACACACAAATTCACACCTATATTCATCTATTTCAACTTGATTATTTGCTTTATCATAAAATGTTCATGGCAGGTTACAACATAGATTAAAAATAATAAAATGAGATACAATCATCTCCCAACCATGCATCCCATACCCCAGAATAAAATCACCCTGCTACTATATAGACAATCTCAAACACTAAAAGTTATCCTCATCAATGCTAGATCTGTCAGAAATAAAATTCCACTCATAACAGACCTTATCACTGATGAGAAACCTGACTTCCTTTGCATATCAGAAACCTGGTTAACAGAAACAGACTTGGTTATTTTAAACCATCTAAAAGCAAAAGGGTACTCTATTTAATTGTAACTGTAATAAAAAAAAGGAGGGGGGTACTCATATTAGCAAGAACAAATCTAAACTGCTCCACCACCATTTGTGATACTAAAGAAGACATGGAAATACTAAAGATAGAAAATAGAAACATAGCCATCTGTCTCTTTTACAGACCCCCTACACCAGACACTCAAAACATAACCACCATCCTGGAAACAGCATGCAAAACATCAATAAATAAACCACATATTATTCTCTGAGACTTTAATCTGGCAACTCTCAATAGCAACCAGACAACAACTTTCTTAGAATCAATGGAAGACTTAGGATTTAAACAAATAATCAACCACTCCACGCATATCAAAGGCAACACTCTTGACCTAGTATTCATTCCTGAACACATAACAAAACACCCACAATATACCCCTCCAACCATAACTCAGATTCCATGGTCAGACCACTCTATGATTCAATTTTACGTCCAAACTCCTTACACCTCCACCTCACAAAATATGGCCCACACCAAGGACCACGATTTCGACCTTTTGTAATAGAAGTGTTCCTAGAAACAATCATACCCCAGCTGAATAAAGACCAAAACAGCCTTGAAAAAAACTGTTTCTAATTGGAATACTGCAAATTCAAAACCATTAGCTACCAAACCTAAAAGAAACAATAAAAGAACGTCGGAAAAATGGTACACGTATGAGCTAACTACATTTAAAAAGCAACTCAGAAAGATTGAAGCTAAATGGAGAACAAATAAAACATCAGAACTGCGGGACCTTTATATCTCAACTCTTAATTCCTACAGATTAGCCACAAACTATGCCAAAAAACAATACCTTACAGCAATTCTATCTAAAGCTATTAATCGACCAAGAGAATTATTTGAAATAGTAAAATCGTTATCTAAAGCCCACACTGACTACACACCCAAAGCACCTATCAACCCCCAAGCATTGGCAAACTATTTTTCTGCCAAACTAAAGCAAAGTGCCCCACCAATAACTGACCCTTTCCCCAATACAATGAATAACATAAGTGAATGGAAATCCTTCCATCCTATTGATTAAAAACAATTGCTCAATATAATTGCTCATCTTAATACAACTACATCCCTTTTAGACCCTTGCCCAGTATCCTGGATTAAGACAACAAAGCTAAAACTCTCTCCCTACATTTTAGATATAGTAAACAAATCGTTACAACAAGGTGTTCTACCCAAAGAAGAAGAGAGTGGAGAGCAGCGGAAGAAATGACCAAGAATTTTAATTATCACCTGGTAGGCTGTGGTCATTTCTTCCGCTGCTCTCCTCTGGTTGTGTATTGCGGGAGTTCATGTTCTTTTTTTTTTCGCCTTCCCGTTCTACCCACAGAACTCAAACACTCAGCAATCCGCCCAGTTTTGAAAAATAAAACACTAAATGAAAATGACCCATCATCATACCGAGCAATTGCCAGTATTCCATTCATGACTAAAGTCATTGAAAAGGTTGTTCAACTACAACTCCAAGACTATATAGATTCCTCTGCTCCCCTTGATGATCACCAATTTGGGTTTCGCCCTTTCCATGGCGTAGAAACTCTATTACTAGTCCTTCTTGACACTCTCATCAGGGGCATGGACAACACCAAGCAAGCATTTATTCTGGTATTTATTGACATATCTGCTGCATTTGACAGCGTAAACCACAATACCCTCATTTCAAGACTGAACCAACTAGGTTTACAAGAAACAACACTCGAATGGTTTAAATCATATACAACTGACCGGTCACAATATGTACAAATTGATCAAATTGCATCACCACCATTCCCACAAGAACAGGGAATCCCTCAAGGCTCTGCACTGTCCGCTCTCCTTTTTAACCTTTATCTCCAACCAATATGAACCATATTAAAAAAATATGATATAAACTATCACATATACATGGACGACATCATGCTGTTCACCCCAATTAATATAACTGACCCTAACTATAACAACTTAATAGCCTGTCTTTCTGAAGCTGAATTATGGCTCCGCTCACAGAATATGAATCTTAATTTTAAAAAGACTGAAGTCTTATTTACATCAAGAAACCCTAATTTTATAGCACCATCAGACATTAAGCTTCAGAACTTCACTCTACCAGTTAAAGAAGAGATTAAATACTTAGGAGTCATCCTTGACAGAACGCTTAGCTTCACATCCCATATTAAGAAAATAGCTAGAACTATCTTTTTTAAGCTTCGGTCCATCCAACAACTTAGACCACTTGTAGAAAACGATGACTTTAGAACCATTGCCCAAGTTCTTATAACACCCCATCTTGATTACTGTAATGGTATCCTAAAAGGCATAACAAAGAAGAATTTAAGAATACTACAAATGGCCCAGAATGTTACTGCAAGAATAATATTCAAAGCCAAGTTAACAGAGCACATTTCACCCATTCTATACTCGCTGCATTGGCTCCCCGTTGCTAGCAGGATCCAATATAAAATAATCTTGACCACTTTCAAGTTAATTAATAAAATTACCCCATCATATCTATCCACACTGATAAATAGCCCTCCAGAAAATAGAGCTAGAAGAAGAAAAAATCAAAATATCATCCAAGTGTCTGACTCAATAAGAAAGACAAAACAAATAACTAGCAACAGCGCCTTCTCATATGTAGCACCGACCTTATGGAATAACCTACCAGACCAGTTAAGAGAGACAAAAGAACTTAAAATGTTCAGAAGGGAGCTAAAAACTTATTTGTTCACCCAATTTTACTGCAATATAAACAGTCATCCGGATCTTACCTCTCACCCCCCCAGCACAAATAGAATATAACACACCAATTCTACCCACATACATTACCTATTTGACTAAAAATTTCTTTGAACCTAAATTGATACTGCAAACTGTATATATGTAAACTGTATATATGTAAATTCATCCTGCAAGTTGGAAATAGTTCTATAGAGACCAATATTGTATCTGTTTATAGTTGCTCATGGTTCTATGTTCTATGTATTGTTCTATAGTTACATTTGGCACTATGTTCTATGTACTTTACCTTTGTTCTGATGTAAACCGCCACTGATCTTAGGAACTGGCAGTATATAAAAGTTTTGCAAATAAATAAATAAATAAATATAGTACCTCCATCTATACACTAAAACCTCCTCATCTACGATTAAAAAGCCAGTGGGTAAATATTAAATCCTTGGAGTCAGATTTTCTTTTTTATCAGTAAGTACTGCATATATTACTCATGTATATTCAGGGCCAGTAACGCGAGACGTCCACTGGAGAATTACAGGAGCCATTTGTCACCCAGATCCCACACTAGCAAGAGCCAAAGTGCATTGCTCCTGCTGGTCTATCCCACTAGTTCAAGTAAAATAACACACAGTTCTGTGTTATTCCAGGCAGAAAGGGGCAGAAAAGATGCATTATTCCTCTAATTCACTTTTGTTATTACCCCCGAGACAGTAATTTTATAAGAAGCCACCAAAATTAATAAAGAAACAATATGCGTAGATGTAGGCATTTAGTATTATACACGCACCTCCTTTCCAGACTATGGTAACCTCCTTGCTGGTCTCCCCTTCATTCTGTTCAACACTGTGCTGTGCAGCTAATCTTCCACCAGCCTCGTCATGCTCATATTACCCCTCTTCTCAAGTCACTTCATTGGCTCCCTATCTGTTTCCACATCCAGTTCAAACTTCTCCTGCTGACCTATAAGTGCATTCCCTCTGCAGCTCCTTATACATATCTCCTTAACAGTAATACAGATCATACTGTCTGAGGCCACCTCACTCACTACTCTACCCATGGCAGGCCTCATGCTGGCATCTCCAGATAAGGGAGCAGTTGCCATCTGCAGTCAATTCTCCTCACCAGAGGCTGCAGTCATTGGTATCAAGAACTTCTCCAAACCTCCTTTAAGCCCAGCTACACTAACTGCTTTTACTACATCCTCCGGTAACAAATTACAGAGTTTCATTACATGTTGAGTAAAAAAATCTTACTTCTTATTAGTCTTAAATGGGTTGCATTGTAGCTTCTTTGTGTGTCAGCTAGTCTTTCTACTTTTTGATGGCATAAACAACCGATTCATGTATTTCCAGGAAGAAGCAGGAATGTAGTCTTCACATATGTGTATCATCGGCATCGACGGAGCCAGCGCGGGAACGCTCCCCAGCGTCCTATAGGAAAGCTTTTGGGAGCATCCCACTGTGCCTGCGCTGCTGCCTTCCCACCTTTCCAGCTCTCACTCTTCACTTTTTTATTTTCCGTGGAGCCGATAGGCAGCAACTCCTGTCATCGCAGAAAATTTTATTTTTTGTGGTCGCATCTGCCTTCCCGTCGACACCTACACTGGTGCCATCGGTGTCTTCTTTATTTCTTATATAAAAAAAAGAAAAAGCTTTTCTTGAGGGTCTGTCCCATCTTGGTGCTTCGGTGCCATTTTGGGCACTAGGGCCTGTTTTCCTCAAAATGGAGAAACCAACTAGTGGTTTAAAAAAATGTTCTAAATGTGGCGGTACCATTTCTGCTACCGACACCCATGACTGAAGTCTTAAATGTTTGGGCCCAGACCATTCTCCATCGGAGTGTCTCCTCTGTAGAAAGAAGACTAAGAGGGGCCTGCAGAATAGAGCTGCGACGCTCGGCACCCTTTTTGCCTCGGATGCAATGTCTGTTGCAGCGACGTCGTCCAGGGCTTCATCTTCTTCCCATGGATCTCAGGTAACCAAACCCAGGTCTTCGAAGACGGGTTGGTCCTCAAAGGGTAGAGCTCCTTCTAAGCATCGAGATGCTTCTAGCATTGCCCTCGATGAAAATACATTGGCCAAACAACCCTGGCGGGAGGTCCTTGCCTCCAAAGCATTAACGGGGTCCCAAGATGTTCCTGAGGTATCTACCTCTAGAGATCTCTTGTGCCATGTTCTGGGGTAGTGGCCTGTTCCGCCGGTACCGACATCCAGACATGGGCAGACTCCATGGATCAACGCATCCTAGCCATTGAGTGCAGTCTTGCGGCCTTGTTAGCAGCCTCTGTACCCGCTAAAGCCGCTACAATCGTTTCCGCAGCCATTGGTACCGATATCAGTAACGGATGTATCTGCAGCTACCATTGTGCTGATCTCCATGCTACCACCCATGCCAGCCCTAGAATCGGTGTCCAGCATAGAGGGTCTGGTATCGAGGCATTCCGATGCCGACTTCGATCGGTACCGTCAACATGCAGTACAAGAGCACCCGGCCTGTTGATACTTTGAGTCTTCCGAGTCCGATGATTGTGATGAATCCATTGATCCCTCTCCTTTGCTGCAATGTCTTCACCTCCTGCTACCATCCTCAGCTCTCCCCAGCCCGGGGATAGAGCCTCCGATAGCAGGAGGGCAGCGGCAGTGAGAACGCCCAATCGGGGCTCACCAGCAGGCCATAAAAGGCCGCGCCAGTCGGGCGCGTGGTCTCTTCACCTCCTGCTACCATCCTCAGCTCTCCCCAGCCCGGGGATAGAGCCTCTGATAGCAGGAGGGCAGCGGCAGTGAGAACGCCCAATCGGGGCTCACCAGCAGGCCATAAAAGGCCGTGCCAGTCAGGCACACCTGCGCCTGTCGGGCCCGCGCCTGAGGGCCTCGCCAGAGCTTTGGCGTGGCCCTTAGGCGGAGCACTGGGAAAACAGCAGCATCGATCATTCGCCTACCCCCACGGAAAACACAAGACCACAACCTGTTCAACAAACCCCAACAAAGGATTAAGCTATTTTATAATCCACCCGGTCTCCAAGATACTCTAACCAGCTTTCTCAGGTGAACCACTTATGTATCAAATGTAGCAAATGTAACCAGTTGTAAATACTAAATGTGCAGTCTGTAAATGTGCAACGGTAGAGGTTAGGCAACTATAGATGCTAACCTAAATGTGCAACTCTAAATGCTATGCAATATAATTTATTTTACGCTATAGTATTGTACCTCTCAGTAAGTAAACTCCTGCAACATTTATCTGTACCTTAACTAAATTCCATTGAAATATATTTGCCTAGCCAGATTGTACCTCTCATTAAGTAAGCTGTTATTTGTACTCAACTAAAGTCCAGTGAAATACCTTAACTAAATTCCATTGAAATATATTTGCCTAACCAGATTGTATCTCTCATTAAGTAAGCTTCTGCAACATTTATCTATACCTAACTAAATTCCAGTGTACTGTTTTTGCCTAGCAAGATATTAAGCACTTCACCACAGAATAGTACAAACCCTATCCTGAATATCTCCCTCTCAAGCAATATTCTCCACATTCAGATAGGCAGGGAATGGCCCTCCACATCAAATTAACATTAGGCCTATACCTCTTCCTCATAGGTCTGATACCAGACATCCTAGCTCTAATTTCTCCAGGTAATTCCATACCTATCTTACATAACAACTGGAGAAAATGGTCAGGCACCAATTACCACAATGGAAACTGGGCCCACCGTTCTCATCACCATTATCTATTGTATATACCTCTTCAACACACTACAAATTTAAATACAGAAAATTACAATCAACCCTGCCCTCTCAAATGTGCCCTCATTAATGCTCGCTCTCTTCGTAAAAAAAGGCCAGCTGTCACAGACATAATAACATATTATAACTTGGACATACTTATGGTCACCGAAACATGGCTGTCTCCAGAAGATAATATAATTCTTAACCAGCTCCTCCCCAACAACTTCGTGGTCTTCACCAGCAGCAGACAAGGTAAAAGAGGAGGAGGGGTACTTATCCTCGCCAAGACAGACCTCCAATTTAAAATGGTCGACTCCTCTAGTAACAACCACTTGGAAACCGTCTCTATCTCTAACAACCTATGCTCTATAAACTTAGTCTACAGAGCTCCTTCATCCTCCCCAGACAATTTGTCAACTATTATAAACCTTGCCTCCAACTCACAGAATCCAAACAGACCCAACTGGATCTTAGGAGACATTAACCTACCGTCTCTACAAGACAACCAATCTGACGCCTTTATAGATGCTCTAGAAACTCTAGGTTACAAGCAAGTTGTACAACAATCCACACATACAAACGGGCAACATACTTGACCTCATATTTGCCCCACTATCCGCTCTCAATCAACTTCAAAATATTCTACTAGCAATTACAGATGTCCCATGGTCAGATCATAATCTCATTATGTTCCAGATTCCCATTCAAAAGAAACAATATTCTAATGACAATGACCTAAACAAATATGCAAATACCACTTCCAGAAGCTTCCAACCTTTTAACAGGGAACAGATCCTCGATGAAACTGACGCACTCTTTAAAGACTCTACCCTAAACCTTGAAGAGATTATCACTTCTTGGAATAACAGATTCAACCACATTTCATCTCGTCCACCCAGAAACAAGGCCTCAAGAAAAAAAGCTACGGCACCTTGGTTTACATCAGATCTGAGAGAATCCCTAAAACTTTTGCGAAAGCTTGAGAAGAAATGGAGGAGGTCACGCAGCAACACCAATCAGATTGCATACATGCAACATCTTGAAGCCCACCGTAAAGCCATTTCAGAAAAAATAAAACTATATCATACAGACACTCTGAAACGTGCTATAAATAAACCCCACGACCTATTTACTCTTGTCAAGAAATTAGCCAAGGAACCTTCACCGGAACACCAGTGTGAAATCAACCCACAAGAATATGCTCTTTACATACAATCTAAGATGTGCTGTACAAACAAAATTACAATACCCCCTGTCCCGATTATTCATGGGTTCCCAGCTCCTTTAGCTTCATTCTCCACCCCTTCTTTGAAGCTAATTGAAGATATAATCTCATCTCTCAACTTATCCACAGCACATACTGATCCTTGTCCAGCCTTTTGGATAAAGGACCTTCGAAAAGAGCTTGCTCCAATAATATCCAAGATCATAAGGCTATCATTCAACACCGGCTTATTCCCTGCTGCTCTTAAACAGACTTCTATTAGACCCCTACTAAAAAACCTCAAGTTAGATCCACAAAAAACAGACTCTTACCGACCCATCTCTAGCATACCCACTCTTGCGAAAATAATTGAAAAAATAGCCTACAGACAACTACAAGACCATATCGACACTGAAGCACCTTTGGATACCTGTCAACATGGATTCAGGGAATCACACGGGGTCGAGACGCTACTCACCTCATTTCTCAACAGCCTAAACTCTGGTATCGATAACATCAAACAGGGTTTTGTTCTAATCTTTTTAGATATTGCGGCTGCTTTTGATTCGGTCTGTCATGATCTTCTTATTTTCCGCCTAAGAGAGAAGGGCCTTTGTGGAAATGCTCTCGAATGGTGCAACTCATACCTCTCAGAGAGATGGCAGCATGTTCGCGCAAATGGTAAAACATCAGATCCATTTCACCAAGGACAAGGAGTCCCGCAAGGATCCTCTATGTCATCACTATTATTTAACATATACATGCAACCTATATGCAACATTATCAGGTCCTTCAATGTCAACTATATGATCTATGCTGATGACGTGTTACTATATATGCCGTTCTGCATAGATAAGATGAACCTCACCCCCATAACCAACTGTTTTAACGCCATCTCAAATTAGCTACTGACTCAAAATCTCAGAATCCAGCACAAAAAAATGGAAGTTCTTTTTATCTCAAGGAACTCTAAGTTCACACCACCCACATTCCTTGAGGTTCAAGATGCCAAGTTGCAAGTAAAATCCCACATCCGATACATTGGAGTGACTCTGGATCAGAATCTAGATATGAAGACCCACATAGCCAACACAGTAAGGGCAGTTTATTTCAAGATTCGCTCCCTCAGACACCTCCGCCAACTGATTGATCCAGAAGATTTCCGTACGGTCTACCAGGCTCTAATTATTCCCCATTTTGACTTCACAAACTCTATATTACAGGGGCTCCCCCAATCTACCCTTAACCCGCTTCAACTAGCATTAAACAGCGCAGCAAGAGTGCTTTTCGGGGTACCTAAAAGAGAACATGTAACACCTCTCCTGAAACAATTACACTGGCTCCCTATCCAAGCGAGAATCACCTTCAAGACTCTGCTCCTAGCCTTCAAAGCCCATAAAGGACTCGCTCCCTCATCATTATCAGAGATGATCCAACTGATCCCTACCAACAGGCTAAGAAGAACCACGGAATTAAACATGCTAATGGTTCCAAAAGAGTCCTTAAGATACATCTCCACAACAGTAAACCGATCCTTCAGCTTATGTGCTCCAAAACTTTGGAACACCCTCCCACCACACATTAGAGCCATCGCTGATCTCTCCCAGTTCAAAAAGGCCTTGAAACATCACCTTTTCATCAAATATTTCCCAGAGAGCATAGTAACACAGGCACACCCAAATAACAACAATCCCGTTCTTAACACGTAACCCCTGCTAACCCACCAACACTTCACACCTCTCTCTCATACTAACAAGGTTCTTTTCATACAATATATCTTCCAAATGTAAATAGTTCAATGACTATTATTTATTGTAAATAATTGCCCCGGTTACCCAAGTTATTGTTCCTGTTTTATGTAAAAAACAGATAATATGTATCTTATCTGATGTTTTCTTGTTCTATGTAAACCGCGCTGATCATGAATAGTGCGGTATATAAAAGATGTTAAATAAATAAATAAATAAATAATAAATAAATGTCGGATGTCTCCTCCGGAGGACATGTTATTTCAAGACTTTATATGGGATGTGGCCCGGGGCATCTCGATCACCGTGACCCCCAAGAAGGATTCGAGAGCTGAAGAACTTGAAATTCCTCAATATCCAGCAGCCCCTAAGGAGGCCGCAATCCTTCCCATACACCGGATTTTGCATGATCTCATGTTTAGAATGTGGGAAACACCCTTAATGGTGTCTCTACATTCTTGAAGGCTCGATACAATGTACCAGGTAGCGCAGTGTCCCGGGTTCAAAAAAACAAAGTTACCACACCATTCCATGGTTGTGAAATTGGCAATGCGCTGGATCAAAAGTGCCAAGACAAATTCTTCTAATCCTCCGGGCCGTGAGGCGAGGACTCTCGATGCGTTTGGTTGTCAATGTTTTCAGGCCTCTATGCTATCAGCCAGAATAAGTTCTTACATACTCTACATGGGTATGTTTCTTTGAGAGGTTACTAGGACATATGGTGTCCACTGTACATGTGGTTCCCTATGCTCGCCTACACATGCGAGCAGCCCAGTGGACCCTAGCCTCTCAGTGGACACAAGGTCAGGTCATCTGGGGGACAAAATCAGAAACTTTGCACGCCTCATTTCATCTCTTTAGTGGTGGCAAATACTAGAAAACCTTCTCTTAGGGTCACCTTTTCAGCAGCCACTGCACCAAGCTACCTTGACGACTGATGCGTCCAAGTCAGGTTGAGGGGCTCATATGGACAATCTCTCCACTCAAGGTCTCTGGACTCAACAGGAGACTTGTCTTCACATAAATCTTTTGGAGCTCAGAGCCATTTTCTACGCCCTTTGAGTTTTTCAGGACCATCTGCACTACAAGACAGTTCTTGTCCAGACTCAGGTAGTCATGTTCTATGTGAACAAGTAGAGTAGAATAGGCTCTCAGGTATTGTGCAATGAAGCTCTACACCTCTGGTCCTTCGAAAGAGGCCTTCAGATTCACCTACTGGTGGTGTATCTCCCAGGCACACAGAATCTCCTGGCAGACAAACTCAGTCGAGTGCTGCTGCCACATGAGTGGTCTCTTCATTCAGACAGATTGCTTGAATCTTTTTAATCTGTGGAACCTGAGATATAGACCTATTTGCAAGTCCTCAGAATGCCAAACTTCCCTGATTCTGTTCCAGAATTCTGCCTTGGAACAGTCAGGCAAGGGATGCTTTCCACCTCCACTGGGGTCAGGACTTCCTGTATGACTACCTACCCATTCTCCTCATTCCCAAGACTGTGTTGAAACTCAAGAGAGACAGGGGCCATATGATCCTCATAGCCCCAAGCTGGCCACGACAGATGTGGTATCCACTGCTTCTATGTCTCTCTCATGCCAGGCCTCAGGACTTGGGATGTGCTCCAGGTCTTCTATCCCAGGAGAACGGGACACTTTTGCACCCGAATCCTCAGTCTTTACACCTGATGGCATGGTTGCTGAGAGCTTAGAATTCCAGGATGTCAACCTCTCTCATCAGGTTAAGGATATCCTTTTGGCGTTAAGGAAATCTTCCACAAGGCGGGCTTATGCCTTCAAGTGGAAAAGGTTCTCTATCTGGTGTTCAAAGAAGGAACTTAATCCTTTTTCAGTTCCAGTAGAGGCATTACTGGAGTAGCTCCTCCACCTTTCATCTTCTGGTCTCAAGATTAATTCAGTAAGAGTCCATCTTAGTGCCACTGCAGCTTTCCACAAGGCTTTTGATGGACAACCTTTCTCCTCTCAACTGCTTGTGGCACGGTTTATGAGGGGTCTACTCTTAACTAAGCCTCCCATTAAGCCACCACCCGTGGCATGGGATTTAAATCTTGACCTCGGACAGCTCATGAAGCCGCCCTTCGAACCCTTAGCCACTACATCCCTGAAGTTTCTTTCTTGGAAGGTAATCTTCCTAATTGCCCTCACTTCTGCAAGACTCATCAGTGAGCTACAAGCTTTGGTGGCTGGTCCTCCTTGCACAAGGTTCCACCATGATAAAGTAGTCCTTAGGACTCATCCTCACTTTATGCCAAAGGTGGTTTCGCCTTTTCATTTAAACCAGTCGGTTTATCTTCCTGTCTTCTTCCCTAGGCCTCATGCCTCTAGTGCAGAAAGGAATCTTCACACTCTAGATTGTAAAAGAGCTTTAGGTTTTTACCTTCAGAGAACTAGGCAGCATAGAAAGGCTTTACAGCTTTTTGTTGCCTTTGATTCCAGTCACGTGGGTTTATCAATCTCCAAGAGAACACTTTCCAGGTGGATTGAAGACTGCATATCGTTTACCTATGAGAGTAAAGGACTATCTCTCGAAGGTCATGTCACAGCTCATAATGTTAGAGCAATGGCTGCCTCTATCGCCATCCTTCGCTCGGTGTCCATTGATGAGATCCGCAAAGCAGCCACTTGGTCCTCGGTTCATACCTTTGTGGCCCATTACTGCTTAGACAAGGACTCCCGTCGGGATGCCTCGTTTGGCTAGGCTGTTCTCCAGCATCTCTTTCAGACTTAGAGCAACTCCTACCCCCTGTCCTGGCTTTCGATACCAGAGATCCTTGGGAGGAAGCATGATCCACTCAGCCTGGGTTTAGCATCTCTAAGCTTGGGAGTCCCCATATGTGAAGACTACATTCCTGCTTGCTCCTGGACATAGCGTAGTTACCTGTAACAGGTGATCTCCGGGAATAGCAGGAATTAAGTCTTCACAACCCACCCACCTCCCAACCCAGACAACCTATCTTCTATTTTAGAAACAGCATGCACCTGAATCTTAAACAAACACCGCATGATCCTTGGCGACTTAACAATAGAAAAAAAGAATATCATACCACTCTCCTCACTAGAGCCCTCAACAGGCCTAGAGAGCTATTCTCTTTAGTCAAATCTCTAACAAAGACACCTAATACTGATACTGAACAACTTCCCATAAAACCTCAAACTCTAGCCAATTATTACATGGAAAAACTTACTCCTTTGAACAACGATGATGCATCACTCAACTCCCCCAGTCCTCAATTCAATGACATTAAGTCTCATAACCAAGCCACTTGGACTTCATTCCACTATATAGACATCAAACACCTCAAAAATACAATCACAAACATCAATACGACCACCACTCCTTCTGACCCTTGCCTTGTCAGCTGGCTTAAAGCCACAAAAGACAAGTTTCGCCCCATTATCCTAGAAATAGTAAACCTGTCCTTAAGGACAGGCCAGATGCCTTCTGCCCTGAAACAAGCAATCATTCACCCTATCCAAAAATCTGATGCAACAGACAAAAGCTTTCCTAACTCCTACAGACCCATCTCCAGCCTGCAAGTCCTAGCTAAGATCATTGAAAAAGTAGTACAGATCCAGTTGCAAGACTTCATCGATTTAAATGCTCCACTTGACAAACAACATCATGGTTTTAGACCTTATCATAATGTAGAGACACTTATGTTAATGCTCATGAACAGACTCCTGTGTGGCCTAACCAATAGTAAACAAGCTTTTATACTTGGTTTTCTCTACATTGCTGCTGCCTTTGATAGCATTAGCCATAGAATACTCATCTCATGACTACAACAGATTGGCCTACACAGCACGGTGTTATGGTAGTTTAGGTCATACCTCTCCAACCGTACCCAGCAGGTACAGATTGGCACAGCAACATCCTCAACCTTCAAACAGGAAAAAGACATTCCTCAAGGCTCATCCCTCTATGCCCTCCTCTTTAATGTTTATATGCAGCCAATATGTAATATCTTCAAAAAGCACAAAGGAAATTATCACCTCTATGCGGATGATATAATGATCTATCATGCCATAGACGTCATAAACCCTAACTGTCCCCAGATCCACTCGTGTCTCACTGATATAATTGTTTGGCTAAATACACACAACTTAAAAATTAACTTCAAAAAACAGAAATACTATATGTTTCCCAAAATCAATGCTTCAACCCCCCCCCCCCCCACTAAACTCCACATAAAAGATTCCGAGTTAGAAGTTAAACAGGAAGTAAATACCTAGAAATCATCCTAGATCAGTCCCTAAGTATGGTCTCACATATAAAATCAATTTCTAAGATCATATACTTGAAACAGAGAATGATACAACACCTCAGACCACTCCTGGAGAATCTCAATTTTAGATCAGTCCTGCAGGCCCCAATAACACACCGCTTTGGTTACAGTAATAGTATTGTGTATGGATTGTCCAAGAAAACAATCCTACATCTCCAGATGACACAAAATCTAGGTGCACAAATAATCTGCAAGGCCCACTACTCTGATCATATCACTCCTCCACTCCATAACCTTCACTGGTTGCCCATTGCAATAAGAACAAAATACAAATACATCATGATAGTCTTCAAATTATACAACAAAATAGCCCCATCATACCTCTGCTCCCTCCTCAGCTAACCTGACATTATAAGAACTAGAAGGAATTGTTCCCCAAACACACTAGCAATACCAACCCACTTCCGCAACACCAATAAACTACCAGTTCCAGATCCTTCACATATATTGGCCCAACACTCTGGAATGCTCTTCCAGACAATTTAAGAATGATAAAGGACCTCCAAACCTTCTGCAAAGAACTAAGGACACACCTTTCTATTGAACACTATGGTTCATTCATTCATAACCCGCAGTCTCAAACAACCTAGCTTCATCTCTAGCCCTTATGGCTAAACAATAGAATACTCAAGATACAGCGAATTGCTTAATTTTGTATAATTTTCATAACATAGTTTTTGCTACCAACCTTAGTATGCTAATGAGTTCTATCAATGTTTTAATGTAAAGTTACTTGTTATATTCTCTGTAAACTGCCCCTGATCACTGGAAGAGGCGGTATATAAAAACTGGTAAATAAATAAATAAAATCCGTCTTGCAATAGTTGACATGAGGGCATTTTAATCTGTGCACCATATAAGAAATTGCAGGGCATTCTGTTAGTTCACAGAGAATCTAATCCAGACTCAACTGCTCTTCAGCTATGACTGAATATTTGACACAGCTCAGAATTTGGTTTAATTGTTTCTATATGTTGAGAGATTTTAATTTACCTCACAATTCTCTTTAGAAGGAGTTGAAATCGGATTTCTTCAGGCACTGAAAATTTGATTTTCTTTTTTACAACTGCGGATTGGGTTCCATGCATCAGACAGGCCATATAGTGGACTTTAGTTTTGCCCCAGATGAGGTTGGATCTCTTCATTGTTTGTTAATTGATGATGTGGTGGGCCAGGGTGGGAAACAGTATTAGAAAAATAATGTGTCAGGATCAGAAAATGCTTCTTAATCTGGAATAATCAGGGTAGATTGGAGGAAAGAGGGATGGGATATGTAATGGTATTCCTGGATATTCCCACTGCATTTGGTTTAATTGTTTCTATATGTTGAGAGATTTTAATTTACCTCACAATTCTCTTTAGAAGGAGTTGAAATCGGATTTCTTCAGGCACTGAAAATTTGATTTTCTTTTTTACAACTGCGGATTGGGTTCCATGCATCAGACAGGCCATATAGTGGACTTTAGTTTTGCCCCAGATGAGGTTGGATCTCTTCATTGTTTGTTAATTGATGATGTGGTGGGCCAGGGTGGGAAACAGTATTAGAAAAATAATGTGTCAGGATCAGAAAATGCTTCTTAATCTGGAATAATCAGGGTAGATTGGAGGAAAGAGGGATGGGATATGTAATGGTATTCCTGGATATTCCCACTGCATTTGATTCTGTCCAACATGAATTACTTCTGTCTTGGCTACAATCAATTCGTTTTGGGGCAAGAGTGGTTCCATTCCTAGACAGGAAGAAAATTGATGCCTTTGAATTATGGTGTTAGCAATGAATACTGTGTGTACCATGGACTGCCTGAAGAACAAACCAGTCAGTACTAGAGGAGATCAAACCTAAGCTTTCTTTACAACCTCAGATGACAAGACTTCAACTTTCATACTTTGGACACATCATGCGAAGAGAGGGCTCATTAGAGAAAGACATCATGCTTGGCAAGGTAGAAGGTCAGTGCAAAAGAGGAAGGCCAGCAATGAAATGGATCAATACCATAACGGCAGCTATGGGTGCCACTCTTTTGCCAATGAGCCACCTGATTGAAGATTGAATGCAGATCTATCCAGACAGTTGCCATGAGATGACACCGACTCAACGGCACTTAACAACAACCACCAGTACTTACAAAATTATCTATCAATTCCAGCCTAAGTACTGATCAAACAATAAGAGCTACTTTTCCATTTTTTTTCTAAGCTTGCTTTATAGTGAAATTGATAATCAGATGATTAAGCTTGAACCAGGGGTACTAAATCCCCTTCTCCCATTCAAGTATCTATAACACAAAGAATATCTAATTTATAATCGTGAGTAAGTAAGATTTTCTTCACTATATTTGTAAGGCAGCAAAAAGGCTAGAGAGCAAGGGAATGAGCTCTTCGCCCGCTCCATTCATGTGCCATCAGGCACCCTCCAGGACCCTTAAAAGGAAAGCACTGCAAGGCACAGCGCCAACAAGTGGCAGCAACAATGCTGGAGAGCGAGGGAGTGAGCTCCTCCCCCATTTCCCTCAATCCTCCGCAAGGCATGCCCGTGCCTAAGGGCCCCGCCAAGATTGAGTCAAGATTGGTTGGATCCTCTTGTGTCAGTCGTGGAATACTGTTGATGAAAGAGTCTGTCCAAAACCTGTGTGTGTGAGATGGGAGCAGGGGCTTGAGTGAGGTTCCTTAGACGTGGCCCTTAGAGTGGCCCACAGAGAGCAGCATTTATTACTACTTTTCCATCGCTCTTAACTGCCCAGTGTGCCATCCTCTCTCAACCTCCAGTAATCCATGGAGCTTCTGACAATGCCTCCCAAACACGTTTGTATGTACCCATCAGACTCACAAGCCACCATCTCACACATCTGGCCTAGGTTACCCGACACACTCTTCAATATTCTTGGCCATAACACTCCACCTTTCCCCACACATCATTATCCTCCAAACATCAGCTGTCACCACCTCTTCCAGCATTCCCATCATACATCACTCAAGCCTTAAAACAGGAACACCTATAACCTCATCAAGATTCGACCATTGCACAGACATTGCTTTTCTCCATCCAACTGCTCAAGTGTGTCCTCATCAACAAAAGATCCATTCACAAAAAGATACCCATCCTAATCGACTACATCAAGGATAAGCACATTGACATACTCTGTATAATGGAATCATGGTTCAAAGTGTCTGACAATGTTCTTTTAAACCAACTCGTGATCCCTTCTTGCCCTCTCCTCAACTGCCCTAGGAGACATAAAAAGGGAGAAGGGTCCTAATACTAGCCAGGGAGGACCTCCAATTCAAAACTACCAACTCGAGTTCCACCAACAACTTGGATATCATTACCCTATCTAGCTCCCACCTATCAGTTTTTCTAGCATACAGATCACTGGGTCATTGACCTCTCCCCACTTATTGAGGAGGCGTGCTCCGAATTCCACAAGAACAAATGGTTCATTCTTCTGAGGGATCTCAACCTACCTACCTTATCCAACAAACACACCGCTTCTTTCCTCCAGACAGTGGGAAGCACTCCAGCTCAACCAGATCATCTCAGATGCAACATACATCAGAAGAGGAATCCTAGACCTCATTTTTATACCAGCTAGCTGGCAGCACCAAAATCTTTCCACTATGACCCAAATCACCTCAGTGCCCTGATCCAACCATGATCTGCTCATCTTCTTCTTGCCAAACACCCCCAGGACATCCACACTCAAGCCCCTGCTCCCATCTCACACACACAGGTTTTGGACAGACTCTTTCATCAACAGTATTCCATGACTGACACAAGAGGATCCAACCAATCTTGACTCACTAATATCCAAATGGAACATACGCTTATCATCCTATGCTACTAAGCCCAGTGGTCCACCCAGGATAAACAGAGCACACCATGTACCCTTATTCACACCTGAGTTCAAAACCCTAAGAAACAAACTCAGACAGCTAGTGCGAAAATGAAGACACCAAAAGAACCTATCCAAGTACTCAGCATACACAAGTGCCCAGGCCAATGACTGATCACTCAGCCACCAATAGAAAAAGGAATATCATACCAATGTACTCAACTCCTTCCTCAACTGCCCTAGAGAGCTATTCGGCATAGTTTTCAATCTCCTCAAGAGCCCATAAGCTACAAAGTCTAATACCACTTTCTCCGAATGACATGGTCCAATTTTGACAATCCAAACAAGCACACTCCACAGCATCATCCCAGCTCCCCAATGACTCCGCCGACACCCCAAATATAAAACTTGGTCAACATTCAGCCTTCTTTCTGCCCAACAACTGGAAAATATTATATCAAGCCTCAACAGCACTACCTCCTCTCTCGACCCTTGCCCATTCTCTTGGATCAAAATGGCCAAGCAAGAGTTAACCCCAACCAGCCTTCACATTGTTCAGTCTTCGCTATCGCTGGGATACATGCTAACTGCCCTCAAGCAAGCATCCATCAGGCCTTTACTAAAATATCAGTCAGCCGACCCATCCTCTTACATTCCCATCTAAAGCATCTCTTCCCTTATCAAAATCATTGAAAAATCAGTACAACTTCGGACTCAGGATTTTGTAGATTCCTTCATCCCCCCCTTGACAAACCCCCGCATGGCTTCAAACCTCTTCATAGCACTGAGACTCTTCTAACTTCCTTTTTTGATACACCGATCAAAAGCACAGAAAAAAAAACGCCTCTGTAGCGTTTGACTAGATCATCTATGCCCACCTCATTTCTATGCAATTGGCCTTAAAGATATTATATTTCAATGGTTTGAATCCTACTTATCTGACTGATCCCAGCAAATCAAAATTGGATCAGAAACCTCCATCCCATTCAATCTATCTCAAGGTTTACCCCAGGGCTCCGCACTATCCTACCTGCTATTTAATATCTTCATCAACCTCTATGCAGAATAATCCAGAATCACAATATCCTCTATCATCTGTATGCTGGTGACATCTTAATTTATATACCATTCTCCACCAGCACACC
Organism: Ichthyophis bannanicus; assembly: GCA_033557465.1. Classification (NCBI taxonomy): domain Eukaryota; kingdom Metazoa; phylum Chordata; class Amphibia; order Gymnophiona; family Ichthyophiidae; genus Ichthyophis; species Ichthyophis bannanicus. Next base: position 63,119,597 of record CM066051.1, on the reverse strand, counting down.
TGATTACTCCATAAACCAAAGCTTGAAGGAGTCGTCAAATGGCTCAACCTCTGCAATATGCACATCAACCCCAACAAAAGTGAAGTTCTTCACATAACAAAGCACCCCCCCCCTTTTCCCTAGCAGCCACAGTGAACTTGGTCAGTGAAACACTGCAAGTAAAAACCAAGTAAAATACCTGGGCATAATACTCGAGCAAAACCCGAGCTAACAACCACAACTTAAGCAAGTCACCAAAGCTGCATACATCTGTATGAGAAAAGTTCAAAACCTGTGCCCCCTACTGCAACACAATGACTTAACAAATGTCTGCCAAGCCCTCATCATCCCCATACTTGATAATGCAAACATAATATACCAGGGGCTCCCCAAGTCCACCCTACTCTCAATTCCTTAAATTGGCAGTTTCAAAGGTACTGACAAGGTTAGTGCCATTGAATATCCCCTTCTGACTCCCCTACACGACTCAATGCTATCCAATTAACATTGAGGCATGTTGGGGGCATTCCGGGGAGGAGAAGAGGTGGAGACTGACACTAACCGGATAGTGGCGATATTGCACCACCACCTGGTTAGTGATCTGTGGCTAAAAGTAGGTCAGCTTTTGACTCTCCTCTGTGTGCTAAAACTGGATATTCAATGCCGTTACGGGGCCTCATTTTTCAACAGATTTCCATTAATTATTGCTAAATGTATTAATCATTGTTTGCCTTGTTCCATGTAATGTTGCTTGATCTAATTGTTCCCTGTACACCTCTGTGACTGGTAGATACTGCGATTTTAAAAAGTTGCTACATAAAACCATGGGTAGGACTTTGTGAGAAAGTGACCTTGAAGTTGATCTTATCTGTTAAATATATTATAAGGGTTTCCAGCCTATCTTGCTGCTGTTGTGGTCTTCCTCAGCCCCCCTCCCACCTTGAAGGCGCTCATGTCGCCTCTTCTGCTACTGTAATAGGCTCTCCTCTGGTGTTTTGCAGCCTTGCAGCAGATCTGGGTGCTGTGCTTAGCTTGCTTTAGTTGTTGAGCCAATCTGGGTGCTGTGCTGGCCCTTCTGACATAATTTAGGACCTTGCAGTTGATATGGGTGCCATGCTGTGCTGGTTCTCTTGGTATGTTTTAGGATCTTAGAAGTGATCGAAGTGCAGTGCTGGTCGCCTCAGCATAATTTAGGATCTATTGCAAAATAACAAGAGTAAGAAGCAGAGTGAGGATAGATGAATCTGGAGGAAAGGACCGGATGGAGCTAATTTGACAGAGAATGTAAAAAGAACGCTCTAGTGCTCTTAATACCACTGTACCCACCTGATGGTGGTTTCTGGTCCTCATCTTCTTACTCTATGTATTCTTAACCCCCTTCTGATGCCCTTGGAGGGGAGGGGGTTGAAACACTCTTTATGGTTTATAGTGCTGCTATGGATGCCTGCTAACAAAACAAGCTTTAAGTAGCTTTGATTAAAAATAGATGACAAGCCTGACAGTTCTACTGAAAAATAGCTACTCCTATAGCCTTTCGTGGGAAGAATGGGATGAAGGTACACATGCTTCGGGTTCTAAAGACTAACCAAAAGCAGATATTCTGAAGAACCAAAATGAACCTGAAAATCTTTGGGATGCACACTCCTGACAGACACATGCCTCCAAACATTCACACACACATATAAGCACACACGCAGCGACATACAAACTCATGCACATTTATACAGACATGCATGGATATATTGTTTTAGTGACAAGAGCAATGCATCCTTGGATTTCTTGACTGTTTGTTGTTTCATTACTGATTAAGGATCCAGTGTAGACATTATGCTGAAGCATGGCTATGCTGGGTTCATTCTGAATTTGGTTTTAATGTGTTTGTGTTTTGTTATTGTTGTTTTTATGTGACTTATCCATCCGTTTTACTATTCATTTCAGATTTTCCTCAGGTCGATTTGCCTATTTATTTCTCTCTCATTTCTGGAGAATGCCTTTTTCTGGAAAGCTTGACCTTCCCTTCTGTAGCAGCAAAAAAAATGTGATGTGCACCTTTAAGTCAGTGCAGATTCCTGGCAACCCTGCAGCTCCTGGGTTTTCTTGGGAACATGAGTGAAAGTAGATTGCTAGGCCTTAATTCCAAGGAAATGGAGAATTAAGTGATTTGCCCAAGACCACAAAGAATGCTATTGGGAATTGAACCCTAGTTGTGTGGTTTTTAAGCCATTGCTCCAGCCATTAGGCTGTTCCCCTACTACAATGTAGCAGACATGGGACTTATTTCTCACCAAATGATTGCTTTTCCTCTCCATGATATACTTGGTTGAAACCTACATTGATAAGGTTCTATTTCACCCTAGGTGCCAGGGCCTGTGCAAAAATATTTAATGCCCTAAATGAAACTTCAAACTTGTCCCACCATTCCTCTCATTGTTTTTCAGGCCCCTAGGCTCCCTCTCTTTCCCCGCTCATAAATTTTGATAATTAGCAAGCAGGTTAGGGAGACCTGTCAATGCAGGAAGGAGTTTCTGATCCTGCGTCCTTGGGTCTCAGAGCTTGGGAGTGTTTTTTTCCTAAGTACCCGTGTAAATGTCTTGTGAAGCTGCAGGGTAATTCCTATGTGAATGAGGTGGGTATCCGTACTGTGATATCGTTGGTTTCTGGCTGCTTAATTTCTGCTTTTTCTTTACTAGTTTGATAGGATGTTTTAGTTTCCTAACATTTTGGATCTCTTTTACATGGTGGGTTAGAGGAGGGGCTCCCTTTTTCAATTAGTTTTCCTTAAGTATGTTTTTTATTGTGTTGTAAAGTGGTTGTTGGGCAGCTCTTATTTCATATGCAACCATCTCGATCATGCTTCTGGTCAGCATTGAGGTATTTGGGAACCCATTAGGCTGAGAGCTTCCTCATGTTTAAAATGTCATGGATGGTATAGTCCATACATTTTGCTAATTTTTTATTGACCATTGACCAAAAGTGCAAGTTATTTATTTAACCTTGGAATTACCAAGATTTTTTGCACACACTGAATACCATTGGGGTCATAAATGACCCCACGACAAATTTTAATTGTTAACCATGAAAATTTTAAACTAAACAGAGAAAATATTATTCAGAATTAATTATTTATTATATGAAGGTTAAATGTTTTGAAATTGAATGCTTTATCATAAAATTACATGAAGAAGAGTTGCCATGAAAGCAGTTTTTGCATGCACTTGATGAACACAGTAAAGTACTACAGTCATTTGCATGAGACACAGACAATTTCTGAATGTTCTTTGCAAACATTGCGCTTACAGGAGGTGCAAACTATGTTGCTTTTCTTGTCTTTTTCTCTGGAACAGCAGTGACACCTTGCCTTTTTCTTTGGGATCCTGACATTGCAAACAGCATCAATGGCTTCTTCAATGGTGGAAGAAGTCTCGCTGCAATTACTCTGAAGCAGCTGCTTTCCTAATTCCAAGAGGAATAGACGACGTCTGTGCTTTGACTTGGGCTGCCATTCTGGATTTAGTGACATCCAAACAATGAAGGCGTTCAAAGCACTGATGTCCAACATGTTGTAGAAGATTGTCACTGGCCAGCGTCTTGTCATTCGTTTTGTGGTATACATGCGCAACATTTGATCTGCCATATCTACTCCACCTTTAGTAGAATTATATTCCAAGATCATGCGTGGTTTTTTTGTCTGGACATGTGTTATCTACTTCTTCTTGATCATGCAAACTGCTCAAAAGAACAACCACTTTTCCTTTCTTCGGGCAATAGGAAACCAGAGTGGTGTCATCGCAAAAGGCAAACAGTGAAGTGAATACCTCTCGGCCCTTTGCTGTTACAAATTCTGGAGGTAATTCTTTTCTATTCTTTCAAATTGTCCCCAAAAGTGTAATTTGTTTTTCTAGCAATTTCCATGACAGGGATAAACTGCAGAAGAAATTGTCAACAGTAACATTTCTGCCAGATCGCGTCAATCCTTCAGTGAGTTGCAGCACAACCCTTTCACCCTGATTCTGTTCCCTGTTTTGTCCGAGTTCCCTTCCTGTATATACTTGAAGACGCAGAACATATGACGCTGCACTGCCACACAACATCCATAGCTTTATGCCATATTTCCCAGGTTTGCTGGGAATATATTGTCTGAACGGAACACGGCCATGAAATGTAAGCAGTTGCTTATCCACGGTAACATTTTCACCAGGAACAAAGGCGTCACTTAGAGTTGCTTCCCAGGTATCAAAAACGTATCTGATTGGAGCAAGCTTATCCACGCCTCGTTGTTCATGTCTGTTGGTTGCATCATTAAATTTGAGAGCACAAGAAATTTGCTGAAAACAGTTACTGGCCATATTTTTGCCGAAAACAGAACGACCATCTTCAAGGTTCCACAACTGAACTATGGATTCATTTCGTGACTTGTACACACCTGAGAGGATCAGAAGTCCAAGAAAACATTGAAATTCTCCGTCTGTCAAATCTTTCCAGGTGTCATCATAAATGTGTCTTCCTTGTTTGCTCGTCCACATCATGATTTCATTCAATAAGTTCTTCCTCATTAACAAGTGGAATGCTGCGAGAGGGCCATCAGCATTTCGTACAGCATACCTTGTAGGACCTTGTTGTAAGGGCATGACATTAGCTCTGGCGTATCTTCCAGCAGCTTGCTTTATAAGTTTCCTGTTCCATGATGTGGCATCCTTAGATACAAAGACTTCAATGGCAACATTTGTGCTTATAGTTGATGACTTCTTAGCTCCTCTAAGACCACAACTAAGATTCCTCACAGATGATACTGACACAGAGGACTCCTGCCTTCTTTCCCGTCCAGCACAGCCTCGACCTGTAACTTGACTTTTTGCTGCAGGCGATGTTACTGGCTCAACATCATTCTCACATTCACTTAGTGACCAACTGCTGTCACCACCTGAATCATGACTGTCATCATCAGATTTATCGCCCGAACTTGGCTGATATGCTTCTTCGCTTGCTGAATATGCTGCATCATCAGACAACTCAGAGCCGTCACTGTCAGCATCTCGTTGCAATATTTCTCTTTCTTGGGCAGCTGAATACTTTCGTTTTGACATCATAAACAATAACCTAAAATAAATAAACAAAGATAAAGTTGAATAAAACGCAAAGCAGTTTTACTATAGGTGTACAATAATCGTGATGAACGAGCTGAAAGCCTTTAGATTTTATGGAAATAATGAGAGAACGTATGATATCAATTACAGAAAATGTGTAATTTTCATAAAATAAGAGTACAAAAAATAAATGATACATAATTAATGATAAATACCTTTGTCAGATCAAAAAATTCACAAAACTGCAATTTGTATCACAATCCAAACTGGATGTAAGCAACTGGGGTCAAAAATGACCCCACTTGTACTCTGTGCTGCAATTCATCACTAGCGTCACCTAGTAGATGAAAATTATGCCTCTCATGGCGCAATATAAAGAGAATATTGACATGTGAAAAGTAATAAACTGTTGAGTGGAGGAGTGGTCTCATGGTTGGGGAAAGTAGTTCAGACCAGAAAGTCAGGGGTTGAAATCCCACTAGAGAACAGCAACCTTGGGTCAGAAATACTGGGGTTTCTAGTCCCACAAGTGCTCTTTGTGGTCTTGGACAAGCCACTTAACTCTCCATAACCCATGTTCCCTGTAAAATAGTTAATTCCAAGTTTTAATGCCCTGTTCAGTGTAATTTCAGTTTGTTCAATGTAAACCACACTGATGCAGAATAGCATAGTATATAAGAGAATATAAATAAATAAATTGTATTGTTGAACAACTAGTTTCCAAGATACACATTATGAAACTTGCAGTGGGGTCACTTTTGACCACATCGGTACTCCCAGGGTTAATATTATTTTACTTCTACCAAGCATTCTTATTGAATTAATCATTTTCATCTCTGTGTTCATAAGTGTACAGCTTTGCTAAAGTTATAATTTATAAGTTCTAACCTATACTCAATATTATCAGGAAAGATCAGAAGAAGATATCTCTGGAGGCTGAACCTTTGAGGAGACGGTCAGCATAAAAACCGCCTGCTGTGATCAACTGCTGCTGAATCTCAGCTCCTAATACAGTGCTCACCACAGCAGCAGCATTAGACATTTTCTGGCTGGGAATACCTGCGCGCAGTTTGAGAAAGTGTGATTGCTACATAACCTTTCAGCCCTTTATTCAAATATATCATTGGGTGGTGTCATCGAGACCCTTGAAACATCTTCCACCATGCCAAGAAATTAGCCAGCGTGAGAGTGCAGCTGCAGGTGTTTCATGGGATCATCTTCTTCACAACTCGAATAATGAGAGTTCATTTGATTATTATTGTACTGATGCTCCGTATCGTATGCAAGATCATTGAATGCCAGTGTACTCCAGGAATCCACTATTTCTTCAATCCAGGATATCACAGAGATGGGGACATCGTAATTGGAGGAATTGTAGTTCTGCAGTTTGTTCAAGCAACAAGACCGCTGTCCTTCACATCTTATCCCCGCTGGAATGCGACATTTACGTATGTAACATTATGGTTTCAATCGTCTGTTTTTTACTCTTCTTTTGTGGTTGCCGCGATTTCAGATGCTCCTTGTGCTTATAAGGGATATTGTAAGGTTAAAGGACCCCTTTCAGGGGAGGACAGTGTATTAATTAATGATCTGCTGATTCATTGTCTGAAATCAATCTATGAGTAAAGCACTTTCGATTACATCATATGTGGAAGGTAATTTCATAGCATGGCACTTGGGCTTTTAAAGTACATAGGTGCATATATTCTGCCTGTTTTATAATAGAAACCTAATACATCCCTTCACAAGTCTATGATACTGAAATCCTTCAATTAACAAAAAGCCCCAAATGACCCAATTGGTGAGAGAATTTATTTGGGACCCTCACATGTATTCAGTCCCTATGTCACACAGTGATCTTGGCTAATCAGGAGATTACACTCGTAAATAAATTTCAAGCAAGGATTTCAACACCAAAGTTGGTTTTTCTAACTTCCTGCTCAGCTGCAGTAGTGGGAAGCTATGTGACAACGATGGGGGGCTACAGCACTCTAGTCCTGGACGCAGTGTCAGCACGAGAAACCTCAGCACTGAAGATGGGCTTGAGATGGCATTTTGGACAGTTGGAGACAGAGGCATTTTTCAGATAAGTTCCATTCTGATAGATTTTGGTGCAAGCAGCAGAGATTGGTCAATTTATTAGCTGAAATCAAATAATAAAAGCAAAAACAGTAAAATGTAAATGTGATGGTCTACACGGGACTGATGAATGCTTTAACAAGCCCCAAATTAGCCAAATTCACTATGTAGCACAGGGAGTGAATATATCTGATGAGCCAAAATAATTTTTTCACCTGTGGTGTAGTTTGGAGTTTTTGTCATTTTATAAAAGAGAGAGATCTGCGCCTATGTACTTTTATAAAGTTACCCCACTGAAAGTCAGTGGATATGTTTATACCTGTGCATATATGTGCTGCAAGACTAGCTGCATATGTGCATATTTTATAAGATGTGCGCATAAATGCCAGTCCTGTCCCCCCTCCCCCCCCCCTTTACCTCAGGAACATCTACAGGTATATCATGTAAAAGTAGTTGCTGTTACTTTTTATACCTATATTCATCAGGCAATCTTATATGAGATTATTTGAGTGCATAAAATGCTTTTCTACATGCTCAAGTGCCTATTGTCCAGTTGGAGAAAAAGAACTGCCCAAGGTGAACACTTAAAGCCATAGAATATGATGTCAAAAGCTGCCCATAACTCTGTAGTTTGCTAGATTTAAATGTTTATTCCACACCTTTAATATTATTGAGTGCAAGACTTAGAGGCATGTTTACTACACCGTGGTAAGCTGTTGCAACTAACTCAGCAATTTTGAGTAAATAGCGCTGCCTTAGCTGCAAAAGCCATGCAGTATCTGTTGGGGGCTTGCACAGCATTTCCCCAGTAAATACCACGCTGAAAATGCAGAAAGTGTGGCACGGCAGCAGCGTGGATGGAAGTAACGCCACTCGTTGGGATGGTGTTATCTGCACCACTCTGTTTGCAGCTTTGACGATTTCTCTTCTTTCCTGTTTTTATTGCTGTTCTTTTCATCCCTGCAGTTTTTAAAAACTTGCTTTTAGATATTAGGCACCGCTCTTCTGTTGCCTTGTAGAGTGATCTATCAAGACCTAATAAAAATAAACATAAGCATAAAGATATCACGTGCTGTTGATGAGTATGGTAACCGCGCATTGCAGACCTGCCACTCTCCACATATATCCCACCCACTCCAGTATTTAGCGCAGGCTGTGTAGATAGTGCAGAAAATCGCTGCACTACTTGCATTTGCCCTGCGCTATCAGTTAACACTCCCAGATTGCGCATGTTCTCTGCCGTGTTAACAGGTAGTACAGCTCAGTAAATATCCCCCTTAAATTTTTATTGCATGACTTTAATTTGCACTGGTTTGGGGGATTTTGTTATAGTAACATAGTAGACTGGAATGGCTCATTTGGTCTGCCCAGGAAGATGATTAGGGCTGTAACTGCTGCTCTGTGCAGGTTACCCCTGTCTTATTAGAAGTGCCAAAGTCATTTCACTGCTGCTTTTGGTTTCTGCCCTCTTGTCATTAAGGAATTCTTTGTGTTTATCACGCCCCTGTTTGAATTCCTTTACTATTTTTTCCTCCATAAGCACCTCCAGTGGAATGGAAATTGCTCATCAATCTTCCTCTTTGCATCTTCATGCCATTCCCCTAACTCTTGAGCTTCCTGTCCTTTGGAAAGTGCTAGTATCATGTGCATGAATACATTTTAAGAATTTAAATGTCCATATCAAAGGTTTTCTGAACCCCAAGTAAATCATTTAAATCCCCTAAAACCAGTGCAAATGAAAGTAACATAGTATATGATGACAGATAAAGACCAGTATGATCCATCAAGTCTGCCCAGTAAGGTGGTTAAAGTAAATGTACCCGACGCTCTGTGCAGGTCACTCCCTTCTATGTACAACCCCCAAACAAAGGCATAGAGGGGGGTGACCAGAAAGGAAAACCTGTGTCATGTGTGCTATGCCTTGAAAGTGCACTTTCCCAGCTTATTAGCAGATCATTTGGAAAGCTGCCCAGTTTAAGCAAGTTGATAAATTATGCCATGAACCTGTTTTGTCTTTCACTGTCTTCTGTTCTACATTTTCTGAAATTGTATTCTATTACAGTATATTTCCAATATACTACTACAATTTCCTGGCCTTTGTTTCTGCGGTGGAGGAGATTAACAACAGCTTGGAGCTCTTACCGAACCTCACTTTGGGAGTCCATCTGTATGACTCTCTTACCAATCCATTTATGACAATTAAAGCTGCCATGAATATATTTTCTGGAGAGGACATTTCGATACCTAATTACATTTGCACGAGATCTGAGATATTAGCTGCTATAATTGAAGGCCTGGGACCTGAGGAATCAAGTCTGATATCCAACATATTCAGGATCTATCACTACCCACAGGTTGGTAGGCTTGTGCATTGATAAGTTCACATTGGATTAATTGAAGCACATTACAAATATTTACTAAGCTGTGCTAGCTGTTAACTCACACTGGAGCAACCACTGATAGCTCACATTAGCAGAACATGCTAAACAGACAATGTGGGGTAAAATCTGCTTAGTGTGTGATGGGGAGGGAAATGCGTTGGATAGGGAAAGGGGGGAGTGTGAGTGTGTCTACCTAGCATGATTAGAGCAGGGTTTGACAGTTTGCATTTGCCGTCAATATTGAAGTTATCACGGATGCATTTAATGCTGCTTCAGTGGGCGGCGTTAAATGCATTTGCATTGCTGCCGGCTTGTGTTGGGCTATGAGTCAGTAGGGGATCTGCGGGAGACATGCTGGAAATGCCTCCAAAGGGAGCGGTCAACTGTTGAACGAGAACATTGATTGCTACCCTCAATGCACAGTACCTGCAAAATCTCGGTGCACCTTAGTAAACATGATGCATATTAATCTATTTAGTGCGACTTAAATCATTATTTGGAGTTCTTTTTTCTAAGCAGCGTTTTACCAAATGGGGCCCCGACTCCGATATCGCACGGAAGTCACTAGCACCACTTAATAAACAAACCATTTAGTGTTAGCTAAAGTAATTTATCTTGCGCAAAAAATTCCCTGTTAAAAAGAATGTGTGAAACTAGAGAGCAAACATCCAAAAATCAGGAAAAGTTTCTGAACAAGAACAAAAACAAAAATGAACCAAATTTGCCCTTCCTGTGCACATCTCTACAGGTTAAGGATTATTAGAGGGGAGGGATCGGAATATGCAGTGGCAGCAGCCAGGGCCATCAAAACCATACCTAGTGCCTGCGTCCTGTCCTGCCACTAGCATTGAATAGTCCGATGGGCCAGATTGGAATTTTGCAATCTAGTCATCAGCGATATTCAGCCGCTGGGCAGATTGAAAAAGAGGCTAAAGTTAGGGCACCTATTTAGCTCTCTTAACTTTAGCCAGTTTAGGTTTAGTGGCTGATACCGGGGAGATTCAGTGGCATTAACCATGCTTAACAAGGCCACTAATCAAACCTCACACAGTTGTAAATAACTGCATGGGAGATTTAAAAGCATGATTCCACTAATCATGGTAGCACGGACCCGGTGCAGCCCTTCATGGATACCCCACCTGTCCATACCCAGACATGACATTGATTTGGTAAAAAACTGTTCGCAGCTTTATTTTGAGCAACCATTTAGTGAACAGTCAAACATATAACCAACATAGCAAGTCTCGTCGGATAAGGTAACTCACCAGCCATACTTCTAGCAAAGTAAGACCCTCATGACCTGTCATCACAGTCTCATCAGTGGCCAAACCATAGCTGCCCCCTCCCTCCATCAGGCCAACCTCGCCATATTACTAACAAAGAATGGCCATCTTCCGGGTGACCAATCTGGTCACCCCAACCTTATATTTCCCAGCCGAGATAGTCTAACCGCAGAATTCAACCGGCACAGGATCCCAGAAAACCTCTGGGACCCCACCTAACCCCAGAATCTGCAACTAACCGTCCTGTAGTCTCATGGACCATGACATCAAGGGAGAGTAGGTGGAAAGCAACTTGCCAGGCCACCGAGGTACCGGAGAGGGGGAGGAGGCAGGCGCCCCCGGTACAAATACAGGTTGCTCTTCACGTCGCTCCCTTCCCATCAATCTTCCATGCCCATTCATTGCCTCTCGTCGCATTTCTGTGGTGTAAGTCAATAGATTCAAATGATGTCTCTCACAAAGGCTCATTCCCCCACCCTACCAATGATTAAGCCGTCGCTGATTCCACCCTACCAATGATTAAGCCGTTGCTGATTCCCCACCTCAGTCCCAGGCCACGGAGGAGGGTTCCACACCGGAACATGCACCCGGTTAAGGGCGGCTAGCAGGGACCTGCCACCCTTCCTGGATGCCCCACTTTTCCATACCAAGATATGACACAGGTTGGGCAATAAACTAGTTGCAGTTTTATTTAGAACATCCATTTAGTGAACAGTGAAAAAATAACCAACATAACAAGCCTTCTCATATCAGGTAGCTTACCAGCCATACCTCTAGCAAAGTGAGACCCTCCTGCCCATCACCAGGGCCTCATCTGTGGCCAAACCGTAGCTGCCCCTCCCCCCATCAGGCTGACCTCACCATATTACTAGCAAAGGATGACAATCATCTGTCTGACCAGTCCCACCTCCCCAAACTTGTATTTCCGGCCGAGATGAGCCAACCGTGGCCCAACCACAGAGTTCAACTGGCAACAGATCCTGGAAAACCTCTGGGACCCACCACCGGTGCAGGGCAAGAGTCAAAATCACTGCACTGCCCTCCTTAAGCTGCTACCAGCGGGTGTCTCTTTGAACCATCAATTCCAGTGCCTCCTGCCAATTTTTGAGGAACAAATCCTGCCATATTGGGGACAGATGAATGCCATCTTGCCTGAATAGGCTGGCACACTCAACTACAGTCCATGAGTGCATTATTTGATAGCCCCCTTGCTCACATACTCATTGCCCAATCTGGTGGTTAATATTGGCTAACCTCCTTGACCAGTGCCACTGATCCATAAAGGCAGGCCTTGGAAGGGTGTCAGATCACAATAATAGAATACCAGGAAACATTCGCAACCTCAGTGCCAGGTCCTTCTTATCCGCTCTGATAATCTGCTTACAGGTTCAAGTACATAAATTATTGCTTCCTAGATGATGTAGAATCACCCCCAGGCAACTTTGGACTCTATCATGATGTCGAAGCAAGGGTAGGAGCTGGCTCCAGCATAGGCTGGACTCGCCCAGCCATAGGATGGAGACTTCTTCCAATGGGAGTACCAAATTATGTCCTGCCGGTCATCCCGCTGCTTGCTGCCCAACCCGATGCACAAATGAATCACCAACTAGCCAATTGTGCTGGAGCTGGTGCCATGCATCTGAAAAAAAGAGTTCAGAGTTAGGAACTGAGACAGAAATAACCACCACCCACTCCCAGACTCATAGGCGAATATAGCCCGTGAAAGCCCAGGAATGCAATCTGCCAATCTTCCATATAACGTGGTCTTGCAAACCAATCAAAGTCACACTGGAAGTGGCACCAATACAAAAAGAATGGGCAAAAAACAGACAAGGATCTCCTTGAAGAATTACAAAGTCAGTCGTAACACACTGTAAATTGACAACGGGTCAAGGGGCGAGAATCCAGGTGCACAAAAAGCAAACTTGGACCCTCCGGCCGCAAGACCAAGTAATGTTGAATGCTGGTTACCGGGCAAGTGATAACTCCCTCTATCACTTTCAAAACTACCCAAAGTCCTTTTCCAGCTGATCTGTTTTAGATCTGGCCAATAATATGCGAAGTTGACCTGCTTCGACATACAAATTCTCCCGCAACATACCAGTTGCTAGTGCCCCGCAGGCAGAATTTGCCACCAATAAGCTGACCAGAAAAGCCCCCAAAAAGGGCCAATGAGAATGCTGCCCAGGACAGGGACACCTTGTATGCAAATTCCACAACCTCTAATAGCATGCCACACAGATATAGGAGCAATTGGTATGTAATCAGATGTTTGTAATCACGTGGCATCACTAATGATCGTTCCCAGCCTTGCAGGATCCTGCAGACCATGAATACCCCCCCTGGGTTACACCAACCTGCTGCTCTAGAGAAAAGGGCAAAGCCAGCCAAGTCAGTATGCATAGCTGTCTTGGAGAACCCTCTGCCTTTGGCAAAAACAATATACTGACCCAGGAAATGCTCGGGTACTCTGTCCTGCTGCCATCCCTGGAGGTCAGAAAGGACAACACCAAACCATATCCTCTGCAATAAGTGGACCATGTAGCCAACGCCAAAGACTTCTTCAGGAAATTCAGCATTCCCACTATCCAATCCACCAAAGGTGCTCCAGGACCATGTACCCTCTGTATCTACTTCTGGTGCAAACAGCCAGAACTGAACCCACTTGAAACGGGAAAGAGCACTGCTAGCAAGCGTAACAGAATTTACAGTCAGGGAAGGGACAAGTGGACTTATTAAATCACCAACAAAGATCTGCTGTACTGCCTCCACTAGCCTTCTGTTGTGACCCAAAACTCCCTTGCTGAAAGGAACTGCTTACCCCGGAAGTGGGTATCAAACCCCTCTCAAAGATCCCCCACTAGCTATACTTTGGCAGACAGACATGTGTGTCAGCCACAAATTGATGTCCTGGGTGCCCCATGATAAATGAGCATTCTGTTCCATCTTATCTCTGAACATCTCATCATAGTTCAGCCAGGCCCATCCCTTGTGACCCCAGACATTAGCTAGATGCAAGAAAGCCCTGGTCCAATTGACAACACTGCTTGAGACCTTTTAATCCTGCCAACCTTCTCATCTTCTTTCATCTTCTTCCTGCTCTCATCAAACCTCCTTTGCCACTCCAAGAGATGGAAAATATCAATGTAATGCACTTCCATATTTTCTGTCGTAAGCCACAAGGAACATCCTTCCAGAGCTCAGAAAAGTTGGTTAGAGTGGGTGCCTGACCTCTCGTGACAGGAGCCGCGCCAAACTCGGATGTCTGCTGTGCCCCCTGCTGTGCTGGATAAACCCGATGACGAATCGGACTAAGAGGTGGAGGAGGAAGAATCAGAACCGCGTGCATGTTGATGCATGTGCTTCCACTTCCTAGAAGCCTTGCCTGGTGCGCATTCACTCATTCGGCCCACACGACCCTCCGTGGCACCCACCTTTGTCCTGGATGATACCTCACCTGCTGCGGTGAGCTCTGACACAGGTGGAGGCAAATCAGGAGCTTGAGATGGAACTGTATCACTCGCACTGCACTCCACGGTTTCTTGCTGAGTACCAGGCTGCTCCAAGGTTTCACCACTAGCTGGCCACAATCCGGATCCTTCTCCATATATCATGCTATTTTGAGACATCTGTGGAGCCTATAGAGAAACAATGAAGAAAGAGGGGGGGAGGAGGGGACTGGCAGCTGGCCATGCTATGGCTGAAGCCGGAAACTGCGACACCCTGGAAGTGCCAGCACCCTCCTTGTTCAATATTCCCAATATGGACTCCCCATGCCATGGTAGCCACCAAGCTGCCAAGAAAGTTGCGATTAGCAACCTTAAAGTAATTTTTAAATAAATAAATAAGGGGGACTCTCAATGTGGAAAGGAATTTTAGAAGATCTGTCGAAGTGTAATCTAAGGTGTCTGAAAAATGCAATCTCATCCAGGTGCAGACATAATTTCACAAACCTGGAAGTGCCTGATATAGACATCTGCAGGGTCTTCTACCTAGACATCCTCAGAATGGTACTGTAGAACCTCGACATCTAGGATGGTCTTATGGTTAGAGTAGCTTGGCTAGGAAAAGGGTCGCCAGGGTTAAAATGCTGAGAGCTGGGGGATGTACTACTGCATCGTTCTCTACACTCTCTGGATGTTTTTCAGCTAAACAGGCACTTTTCAGATGCTTGTTTGTTGCTGTTCATGTCTCAGAGCAGGTCTAGGCTTAGACATGACGACTGACCTCCGTGATGTTTCTCTGATCTGATGGGTACATCCCAGTCTCTGGGCATACCCTAATCATGCCTCCAGCTTCTTGGGAATGCCCCAGCCACACCTACTCTACACCCCCATTCAGATTCAGATGTCCTCACGCTATGGACATCCCCAGAGCTAGCTTCTAAAATGGCTCAGGAGATGTCTTTGGGCTTTGGACGTCTCTAAACCTGTTTTTGGACATTCAGAGCACAAATAAGGCTTCTAAAATTAGCCCCCTTTGGAACTAGAGATTTGCATTCATTAGCATGCATTTGATTCATTAGAACGTCATAAAACAATTTAGTGCATGCAAAACTATATAGCATTAATTAACCTACACATTAACACATGTACAATTGATGAACTACATTAAAAAAGTTCCAACGAGATGTGTAAGTAGAGAGTTAATAATGACAAACTGCTTCAATATTGATAATTGCAAGAAGTTGGTGGCTTGATGGAACTTCTCAGCCAGCATACCAGCGATGAAGGTCAATCATGTGCGAGGAAGTCTGCATAGGTGCAAGACCCTTTCTGTGGTACGAGAAACCTGAATAATAAAACCTTGGCATTTATAAAAGCTGCCACGTTGCTAGATAAGAAGCTTTGAACCTGCTAGCTCAGAGACCATTCATACTCAAATTATTTTATTAGGGATTTTAGATCAATAAACTGGTAAAGACTTTTTTATTAAAATGAATCAATGAAATACATTTTTAAAGATCATGAAATTGTGGGGGAGGAAGGAGCCAAATTTTCCCAAAATGAACTAAAACCTTTTGCCTGATCGCACCTCTATGAGGTCCATGAAGAAAGATATACACGTCTTTAGAAAACATGTATGAGAATTTTGCTTTCTCTGGTGATGGAAATCCCATTATTGGCAGTTTCAAGGTTTACATGTTATTCTAAGGAAAGTGGAAAAACATAAACATTTCATCAACTACCTCTACATTCTTACTTTTAGTCTGTATCATATTAGTGGTCCTAATCTGTTTTTCTAGGTCTTACAGGCACTTGCACCAACCTCCTCGCACTTTTCTTCTCCAAATAACCAACCACATGATTCAATAGTGATGGCAAAACTTACTGCACTTTATTGAAATTTATGATCTCGTCAACTTCTCATAACAATAACAGTTTTTCTTTTATGTTGAAAACATCTCCCGTATCAGTTTTATCTCTGTAACATAACAAACTACGAATGCATATCGTTACAACATTCTTATCCTACTGCCACTGTCACACTTGACCATCCAGATAGTAGGTCTCATCCTACAGTAGCTGTGATGAGGTCCTATGGACCCTGTAACAAAATGGGGTACCAAGCAACCCAGTACAACTAACCCCCTTCTTCCCCCATTCCTTCCCTCCTTTCTCCTTCCACCTCTCCCCTCCCCTCTTTTCCCCATCTTCTTCCCCTCCCCCTCCTGCCTTCCTTTTTCTTAGTTTCTCCTCCCACTTCCTCCCCTTCCCTCCTTTTCTTCTCTTCCGTCCTTTTCTTCTCTTCCCCTTCTGCTCTCCTCACTCCTCCCATACACCTTCTCTCCCCCTTTATTTCCATTCTTTTTCATTTTTATTTTTATTTCAACTTATTTTAGGCTTATAATATTAATATTTCATACATTTTGCATTATTTATTTCCTTTTTATCATTGTTTTTGGATGTTTTCTACCTATATTTTTCAAACCACAGCTTCTACTTTCCTGTCAAACTAACCTCATGGGGGTCCTAGTTTTGAAGGCTTGGTCAGACAAGGCTACATAATAATTATAATATTTATTATTACTACTACTACTACTATTGAGCATTTATACAGCGCAGTGCTGTACAGACATGTAAGAGACAGTCCCTGCTCTTCAGAGCTTACAATCTAATCAAGACAAACACAGCGCTAACAATCTAGTCAAGACAAAAACATAGCACATACGATCTAGTCACGACACATAAGTCAACATTTGAAAGCAACAGTGAAGAGGCGAGATTTCATCCTGAATTTAAAGAGGGCTAGAGAGGGTGCCTGGCATATAGACACCGGTAGCTTGTTCCAGGCGTAAGGTGCAGCAAGGTGAAAGGAGCGAAGTCTGGAGTTAGCAGTAGGAGTGCAGGGCATAGACAGAAGTCCTCTTCAGGGTTCATATGTTGTTTGCTGTTTTCTTCTCAATGTATGGTGTCCTAATATCAAATGGTTCCCATGATGACCGCCAACTCTAACGACAGGAACCGGCATTTAAATATGGCTGCTGTTTTCGTTCCCCTCTCCCATTTTTTACAGTTATGTTGCACAGATCACTCCTGTTGTTGCTTTAATTGGGAAGGTAAAAAGTTTTGAATGGTCTGTCTTGACAGTGATTTAGTGCTCAGGTTCATAATGTATTAAATAGCTTTTCCCTATAACAGTGGTTTTATACCGTGGCTTCATGCCCCTCCATTTATGGCTTGTTTCTGCTCTCTATTATTATGTTTTCTTCAGTCATATATATATATATATATATATATATATATAAGAACATAAGATATGCCATACTGGATCAGACCAAGGTCCATCAAGCCCAGTATCCTGTTTCCAACAGTGGCCAATCTAGGTCATACGTACCTAGCAGTTTCCCCAAAAGACACAAGTTCCACAAAGCTTGCACTGGGTCAAGCATTGATATCCTGGGTCCCTTTTTAATAATGGTTTATGGACCTTTCCTCCAGGAACTTGTCCAAACCTTTTTTAAACCCAGCTACACTAACAGCCTTTACTACATCCTCCGGTAACAAATTCCAGAGTTTGATTACACGTTGAGTGAAAAAATATTTTCTTTTATTAGTCTTAAATAGTTTACCTTGTAGCTTCATTACATGTCCACTAGTCTTTCTATATTCTGATAACGTAAACAATCAATCTACGTTTACCCGTTCCACTCCGTTCATTAATTTATAGACTTCTATCATATCTCCCCTCAGCCGTCTCTTTTCCAGGTTAAAGAGCCCTAACCTTTTTAGCCTTTCTTCATAGGAGTATCCTTCCATCCCCTTTACCATTTTGGTGGCTCTTCTCTGGACCATTTCTAATAACGCTATATCCTTTTTAAGATACGGCGACCAGAATTGCACACAATATTCAAGGTGCGGTCTCACTATGGAACGATACATTTTTCTTGCTCAGATAAGATGATAAGATTTTTGAAATTTGTAAATATTTAAATCTGTATATATGTTTAAACTATCTATATACCTAATCAGCATTTACTCAGCATTGTAACCCTCAAATTACCATTTTTATTATATACAATTTAATGTTCACTGTAATTTCAATTGTTTGAATAAGTTTCGATGTAATGTTCAAGTTTTGTTCTTTGTAAACCGCTTTGATTTTTCTGAAAGGCGGTATATAAAACCGTTCAATAAATAAATAAATAAATAAAGATATAGAGGCATTATAATATCTTTTGTTTTATTTTCCATTCCTTTCCTTATGATACCTAGCATTCTATTTAGGTGTAATAATAGATTACACACTTACCATGCTACCACACATAAAACAAACCGTAAAAACCATCTACTATAAACTTAAAACTATTCAGCACCTAAGGCCACTCCTCGAAACACAAGATTTTAGATCTGTAGTAAGTACATTAATCACCCCCCACTTCGACTACTGCAATAGTCTATTAATAGGCCTCCCTCAAAAAAACACATACCTTCTCCAAAGAGCTCAGAACATCTGTGCAAAAGTAATAGCTAAAGCTCGCCTAACGGACCACGTAATCCCAATACTGTTAGAACTACACTGGCTCCCAATAAACAGCCGAATCAGATACAAAATTATCCTAACAACCTTTAAACTCATAAAAGACATAGCCCCCTCACACCTATCCACACTACTGCAATCACCAACCGAAACTAGATCACACAGACAAAACGCAGCCCACTCCCTCATCACACCAAAAGCTTTCAGGAAGACAAAGAAAACCACTAGCTCCAGAGCATTCACATTCACTGCCCCTACGCTCTGGAACTACCTCCCAATAGACCTCCACATCATAAAAGACCTCTATCAGTTCAGGAAAGAACTAAAAACTTACCTATTTACTGAACACTTTGAAATACCATATTCCCCCAAAACACCTCCATAACAACCATGGACTTACACGTACAAACCCCCATACTTAAAACTAAATAACTCTAACTAACTCCCTGTTTACCACCCCCACACACACCCCCGACTTACGTCATAAAAGGAAATAAATTCCAAAATATATAGCTGTCCTACACACCACACACTCCTGACTTACGACATAAAAGGAAATAAATTCCAATACCTAACTACACATGCCCTACACACAACACTCAACCACTGTAAATATCCAATGTAAATAATTTAACGGTTGTTTGTATTATTAATATATCATAAAGTTGAAGTATATTGTTCAATGTAAATAGTTGAACCTGACCGTTCAAGGTAAATAGTTGAATCCGATTGTTCAATGTAAATGTACACAACTGTGTACAATTGTTAAGATGTTTCATGTAAACCGCACTTGATCGTTGGAAGGGGCGGTATAGAAGAAAATAGATAAATAAAAAATAAATAGATAAATATTTACTCTCTTGGCTGCCGCTGCATACTGGGCGGAGGGTTTTAACATGTTATCCACAATGACACCTAAATCTTTTTCCTGGGTGGTGGCTCCTAATGTGGAACCTTGCATCGTGTAACAATAGTTTGGGTTGTTCTTCCCTAGGTGCATAAATTTGCACTTGTCCACATTAAATTTCATCTGCCATTTTGATGCCTAGTCTTCCAATTTATCAAGATCCTCTTGCAATTTTCCACAATCCTCTTGGGTTTTAACAACTTTAAATAGTTTTGTGTCATCTGCAAATTTGATAACCCCAATTGTTGTTCCACTTAACCCCACTTGTCCTTTATCCCCAAAGTGGGGTTTTAGGATATGTAATATATAAGCTGTGCATATAATGCCCACATGTCGGTAGTATATAAATGTCCTATCAGTTTAATACACTACTCCTCATCTTTATGCCATGTTTTCTACACAGTCTATAAAGTACAAAGCACAGCACTCTATGACTGAATAACCTTATCCCTTGATTCAGTATTCTTTTGCAGGGTCTACATCCTGTGTTTCAGTGTGATCAGGAGTTGGCCACTTCAGCAATTGTATCGTTCTAGTCCTTGTAAGTCTAGTACTCCCTCGTTCACACGTTTCCCTTGATATGTCTCCACTCCTGGTGCTTTTGAAGCACATCACCATTGGTGCCCCTGCTCCTTAACACTCCAGTGCCCTTCATGCATGTGTTGCACGACCGTACCTAGCACGGTGAGAGCGTGGAGCCGCACAGGGTGCAATAATCTGGTGGGGGGGGGGGTGCATTCAGAAAGAGCCCAGAAAGTAATTAAGCTCTTACTTCCGGTGGGGCAGGGGTTTCAGAATTATACTTCTGGTCCTGCAGCTGTGTAGTTATAATGAGTGCCATGGAGAAGTCCAGGCTCCAGTCCACCGGGAATCAGTAGGATAAGCAGTGAGTGAGGGGGGAAGGACTACTGCTCTGTGGTGGGGGGGGGGAAGCTTGGAAGGACTACTGCTCTTGGGGGGGAAGGAATTGGACAGCTACTGCTCTGGTTGGGGGGAAGGAATGGGATGACTGCTGCTCTGGTGGGGTGTGTGTGTGTGGGGGGGGAGACATGGAAGGATTGCTCGTCAGAGGGGGGGGGGGGGGAGGCATGGAAGGACCGGAAGCAAACTCATTCTGGGAGGGACTGGGACTGAAGGAGAGCTGATACTGGGAGGGATAGGGCCTAGAAGGGAACTGATGCTGGGAGGGACAGGGACTGGAATGGAGCTGTTGCTGGGAAGAGCTGGGGCTGGAAGGCAGCTGATGCTGGTGAGACCTGGGTGATGCTGGGGAGCTGAAAGGGGGCAGATGCTCCGATCAGAGTGGAGAAAAAGGCTGGGGCAGTGATGCTGAGAAGTAGGACAAATATTTTGTGTAAAATGGAGGAAACGCAGATATTTTGAAGGAAGGAAGAAACAATGCGGATGTAGAGAAAGAGTTGAAAAAAATAAGAGACGAGAGAAGAAAGGAGAAATGGACAGCAGACAATGGAGAGTTAGCAGAATATATGAAGAAAGCTAAGAGAGAGACTGGGGCAATTGTGATGGAAAAATAAAATGCCCAAACAACAAAAGGTAGAAAGAAATTATTTTATTTTGAACTGATTAAATGGAATATGTCAGCTCTGGGAAATGTACATCACTGATTTCTTTGTGTTTGTTCAGTACAAGAGGAAATGAATTTATAGTTTTATTTCTCCAGTGTTGTGGTGCATTCCAAGTTTGGCATTTGGGATTCCCAGTTCAATCGTTGCCTTCATATTTCTAAATTGTGTCTCTTGTTCTGTATTTGATGATGGTCTGTCTATGTTTTGCATATATGACCGTGCTGTGGTATTCTGTTTGTGTAGTTTCTGTGTAGGAGTCCTACTTGTTCTCTTTTCCCAGTAGGAGATGTGTTGGTTTTCTGAGGTATATTGGTTTTATATTTTCAGTGCTGCCTTTTTATATGTAGAGTTTGGTGCTGTGTGAGTCCTGGTAGTACTTTTATGATATAGCAGGTTTAGTATGGGTTCTAAAAGAGCAGGGTTTTGTAGTAGTTTCTAATGTACCTGGCAGTTGACACTAAAGGAGGTAATGTAGATATATGGTAACCTTTCTTTATCCTTAGTGCCCATGCAAATGGTATTAAGACCCTCACTCATTAAGAGACACATTTACTAAAGGTTATGCGTATTCACAAATGTTAACACACACTAAATAAAGCAGCAACCATTTATTTTGATAGCTGAAGTAGCATTTAACACACATTAATATTTAGTCAACATGTCCCTAATTCATTGCTGGGACAAAAAAGAGCTCCTTTGGAAGCCTGAAGTCAACTGTGACCAGATAGGTGGCATAGAAATACTTTTAAATAAAGAAAATATATAATGATAAAAGTCTGATTTCAAGAGGGAGGGGGGCACCAGTTTCACAAGTCACACATTCCACAGTTATAGCTTGGTACGGCCCTGATGTGTTCAAGAAATAGATAAGATGGATGCATGTATGTGCACAACGTTTCTTGTTTATGCTTCCTTTTTAACTTTTTATTATGATTTTAATATGATTTTAGCATCCTTTTATTGTATAATTTTGAGATATTGTAAGTTTTATCTTTTATGATGTTTGAATATGTTTTCAATTATCTATGATTTATCACATTCTCTGTTTTATTTATATAATATTCATGTTTTATAGTTTTATAATTGCAGTAAAAGGTTCTGCATAACCCTGATGAAGGCACATACCAAAACATGGTCATGTAGGGTGAACCTTCCAATATCCATTTATATGTCTACATACACTGTCTGCCTGACATGTGGCTTACTTTTCATCTCACTCCTTAGACTATAGCATATCTGCTCCAGGGCATGAAGAGGCTTCAAGAATGTGCTCATTCTGGCACCCAAGCACTCGTAGGGAGGAGACAAGGAGGCAATCTTAGATCCTCAACACTTTTTGCAATGGTACAGAAAAAAAGCATTAAAATGAAGACACTTGTGTAGCCATGTGACAGCCACCAAATGTCTCTGCTTCCAAAATGGCTGTTGGAAATATGTGAGTCTCCCCATATAGACATGTCCATATTGAAATACTGCCCAGACATATCTATGTAGCTGTAGGCACTGCTGTCCATTAAGGACACGTGGAAGTTTCTAAAATCAGCCCGGATCGTGGACAATCTCACGCTATTGAGATGAATGAGTCCAGCATTCTCTTGGTGTTGAGACGTATCTTTCAAGCTTTAGACAGAGAAATTTAAGAAGGCGCATACAGAGGCCTACGTTTACTCCCACAATATTTGGGATATTTTGACTTAGATGTCCCAGGTTTCACCTACATGACCCTTTTAAATGCCCTTCATAAAAACAGGCACCTATGCAGCAACTGTTATAAAATTACCCTCCACATGACAAAGATGGTGATGAATTCATTTATTTTCGTAACAGATCAGTTACAGCTCACAGAGTCTATTTATGAGTGATGATGTTATGTTTCCGTATTTCTATCGGACTGTCGCCTCTGAGTTATTCCTCTGCTCTGGAATTGTCAGGCTACTGAAACATTTTAACTGGACCTGGGTTGGTATCGTAGCGTCTGATGATGACAGCAACATGAAGGCTGTCCAGATCCTGAAAGACAGGATTGAGCAGAACAGTGGCTGCATTGAGTTCATAGAAACCTTCAGTCACACCACTGTCATGTCAGCAGAAAAGATCGGCAAAATAAATGAGAGTATCCTTACATCATCAACCAAAGTGATCATTGTCTATTCTAATGTAGATGATATATTCAGTCTAATACGTTACATAAATATTCTGCAGACTCCTGGGAAGGTCTGGATTATTGCAGCTGAACTGGACATTCCCTTATCTGGGCAAGTCATGAGTTTGAAGAACAGCACCTTGTCCTTCTCAGTGGTAAAGAAGAAGATTCCTAGTTTTTCAAAATTTGTTCAGGAGGCGGATCCTTCCCTGTTTCCATGGGATCACTATTCTCTACGATGGTGGAGGGGTCTGTGTGTCAG
Source organism: Ichthyophis bannanicus (assembly GCA_033557465.1). Lineage (NCBI taxonomy): Eukaryota > Metazoa > Chordata > Amphibia > Gymnophiona > Ichthyophiidae > Ichthyophis > Ichthyophis bannanicus. The sequence goes on along the minus strand of CM066051.1, from coordinate 63,095,913 downwards.
GGAGTGTCCGAAGGACATCAGAAAGATATGCAGAATTAATGGAACATTTCCCTATCTCAGTCACTGTGACTCCAGATACTTAGGGAGCAGCTACAGTATATATAATGCCGTTTACGCCCTGGCGCACGCATTACATAACATGATCATGGCTAAATCTGGAAACACTGCCACATGGAGTGGAGACATGCTGAGATCTTTGGATTTTTCACCATGGAAGGTAATATAATATAATTTGTTAGAAGAATGCTATGTATAGAGCATTGGGCTAAGAACTAGGAAAGTCCATTTTGAATCCGACTGCCACTCTTTATGACCTTGGGCAGGTCACTTAAACCCCCATTGCCTCAGGTACATACTCTGATTGTAAGCCTTACAGGGACAGGAAGACTCGTATTACACCTGAATGTTACTTGCCTTGAACTCTGAGAAAGGGTTTGAGCTAAATCCAATCCCCCCTTCCCTTGATGAAGAGGAGTAATGTGAAATAACAAAGTGGGAGTAGCAAGTCTGACTATGAGGAGGGACTGGGATACCATTGAAGCTGTATGTATGGTCACACTGATCCTCAGCTCCACTGGGTCTTTGTTTTCATTCTATGTTTTTACTGTACACTGCATACTATCGATATGAAAGCCCATTTTAGATAGGACTTGGCAATAAGAATTCATATGTAGAGGGCAGGATGTGCTCAGTTCTGGTGATATTTTAGGAACAGCTCTGCTAAGTGTGGAGCCATTTTTAAAAGACACATCCATGTGCAGTGGAAGGAGCCATTTTGGAAATATACACATAAGGAAATTAAATGGTGGAAACCCAGCAACTCACACGTGCAAGTGATGGCATTTGAGAATCGACACATTTAAATGTCGGCCCTTACACTTCTATCCAAGCCATTCTGCAAACCAAGACATGCAGATGCTGCTCCTCAGCAACAGAGGACCCTGTCTTTACGTCATTCCTGACTGGATGGGGAATAAACATAGGCGGATTAAGGGGAAAGTCCTCTTTGAACCCTACTGTACAGGGAGGGGCAGAGTAGCTTTTCCATAAAAGTAAGGACACAGACAGGGTTCCGGCTCCCGCGAGTAACCGGGTGCGCGGCCTGGTGCAGGACCCTGCTCGCGTTGGGCCAAGGAGGTGGGAGAGTGTGGAGGGATTGAGGACACTGGAGGCGTTGTTTAAATTGATTGGCTCCGCCCACAGGGACGCACGCGGAGGGAGCCAATCAATGCTGGGCATAGAGTGTGCTTGGATGTGGGCGGCGGTTGCCGGAGCACATGTGCAGAAGCTCTGCAGGTCAGCAGGGAGATTTACATAAAATAAATAAACAGATGAGTTTTGAGAACACTTTTGAATTTCTGATGATGGTTCTTGATGGAAGTTTGCAAGGTTGTCATTCCATAAGCTATGGGCATGGAAAAAGAAAGTTGAATGTCTCATGGATTCATATTTGGCATGAAAGATGGAAGGAAGAAAGAGACAGCCTGGATAGAGCAGACGGTACGGTGAGGAGTATGGATAATAATTAATGAGGACAGATAAGAAGGAATTCCAGTGTGTAAAGTATTATGAAAGAGAATTTTGTACTGAATGCAGTAGTGAATGGGCAACCAATGGAAATGAATCAGCAGGGCTCTGATATGATCATATTTAGATGTATGGGCAAGTAGTCTGAGGTGTTTTGGATGGCTTGCAGTCTTTTTATTTCATAGTAAAGGAGGCCAGCAAAAATAACATTACAATAGTCTTTTTGAGATATGACTGGACTAGGAACTAGGGTGGTAAGTATAGCTAGATTAATGACTGGATGAATAGACTGGATTTAGCATAAAGCATGGAAGGAGCTTTTTGCAGTAGAAGTAATGTAATTGTGGAAAGAGTTGAGAGTCTAACATGATGCCAAAATATTTAAAACAGGAGATTATTATAAGAGGGACATTGTCTAATATTGGGACATTGTTGGGGGCCACAGAGGGACCAATGAGTCAGGGTGCACATGGCTTCTCAATGTTGAGTATAAGTAGGATAATTCTTAGCCAAGACGTGATCCAAGAGAGTCAATTATTGATGGGTATTAGATCAGGTGTACTGTGATATGTGTGTAAAATGAATTAGGTATCATTGACAGAATGGTATGCCAATATATCAGAATCTTGAATTACAGTTAGTTGGGCAATAATTTTGATTAATAGTGATATAAGAATGGAACACAGGGGAACAGCAGAAGTGAGAGGATAGCAAGCCGAGGAGCTGGATTCAAATGAGAAGGAGAGCAATCAGTGGGAAAAGGGTGGACGTGAAACGAGAGCAGAGAATGGAACGGACAAATGAATCTAAAGGAGGAGAGTGAACATCACTAAGTAATGAAGCAAATAATGTCCCTTTGCCTTCTTGCTGTGGAAAATGCAAGTCTGTTACAGGCTGTTCTTCTAGCTTCTGGCAGGAAAACAAAGGGAGCAAAGCCCTCGCAGAAGCAGCAGAGAAACACAATGGGTGAAGGCCAGTAGAGGTCACAGGTGCTGAGTTTATTAGTAAAAAGCCCCTACGCATTTCGGCATGGAGCCTTCATCGGGGGGTACGCATCTAAAAACAATTATAATACATAACACTGGTAAAATCAGAAATAGTACATATTGAAACATATAAAATATCAAAAACATAAAAAGAACAATTATATCAACTTCATATTGTTAAAATTAATATTAAAAAACAATAATCATAAAAGTGAAGGGGTAAACCAATAAGTGACAGATAGTACATAAACACATAAAAAACAAAAGTAGCCAAATAAATAGTTAAAAGATAATTAAAAATATTGAAAAGTAAGAATAATAAAGCCAAACAACTCATATTGTATAATGGAGGATATTACAGAGAGGGTACTTACGTGATGCACCATGTGGAAAACACATATGAGTAGAAGTCTTGAAAAAGACCTTTTTTCAATTAATAACTCACTTTTGAAAAGGAACGGAAAACATGTAAATGCAAAAAACGTTTTTAGAGGGAAATGCAAAGCCAGATAGGAGAGGCACACAAGAACAATTAAAAATCCAACAATTACTGTTCAATGCACCACATGAGAGGAGACAGGTAGCCAGCTATAATCCTAAATAGCTGTAAATACTCACTATTGAATTAATTTTTAAATTTATATATGTCCCAAGGGAAGATTCTACTGCCCATAGTGTGAAACTATGTGAAGGCGTCTTAAACATAAGAAGGAATCGTAACATAAATAAAAGCACGTTGTTTCATTGTCAAAGAGAATAGAATATTGAAACTTAGTACTATATAAAAAAGACACAATGAAACTGCTTTTGGGAATTATATATATATCTTATAAACAAACAACGGATAGTGTGACCAGATAATCAGATGTTTGGAGTGGTCATCGGGAAGGATAAATAAATATGATGAAATACTCTATGTTATAATCAAAGACTTAAAATACATAATAAAACTGTGTCTGTTTTTAAAAAAAGGGGGGGGGGGGAGAGAGGGATTATTCTGATGAATCAAGGAAATATGTAAAAACGTAAACTAACAACTGAGATAAGAAAAAAAGGAACATATATGGAGTATTGCAGCTTGCAAAATGAAAATGCGAAAATCTTGCCGTGAGCGTAGTAAAAGACTTTCCATAAAGGACACACAGAGAGAAAGTCATTCTGCTTTAAGGACATCACTGTATAACGAGGCTTTGGGCCTCATAAATCTCCATCACCTTCCCCCCCCCCCCCACACCCATCCCCCCACCACAAACCACACCACACCAAATGCTGATGGAACACAACTGGTCGCAGCTTTATTATTTATTTATTTATGTATTTATTTTATTTACATTTTCTTATATACCACACTATTTTCCATCAGTGTGGTTTACATGGAACATTTTACATACACATTTCAAATGACTTGATTTGTGTTTACAAATAACAGGAATAGGAACTTGGAAAGAAACAGGGGTAACTATTTACATCTTTACAATGCGAATTGATTGGACATTTGCATAGATTTGCCTAGCTGGATGGTGAGTGATCAGTGGTGGTGTCATCCGGGTAATGTAAGAGGAAGAGGTAATGTTTCACGGCTTTTCTGAACTGGGTTAGACTGGTGATATCACGGATACTGTGTGGAAGGGTGTTCCAGCATTTAGGTGCAGCGCGCTTAAAAGCCCTGTTCGTTGTGCTTTGGCAACACTTGGTCGTTTCTTTTGGGACTACTAGTTTATTGGCGGCATGAGATCTTCTAGATCTATTAGGGGGGGTTATCAGTATGAGATCGGATGAGGAAGATGGGGTGAGTCCATTTATGATCTTGAAGGTCATTAGTATGGTCTTGAATGTGATCCTGCCTTTTATAGGGAGCCAGTGTAATTGTTTCAGGATGGGTGTCATGTGTTCCCTCATGGCAGCGCCCTGTAGAACTCGTGCTGCTGAGTTCATTGCTAGCTGTAATGGAAGCAAAGTGGATTGTGGTAGACCATGGAGTATTTCGTTGGCATAGTCGATATGTGATAAGACCAGAGCTTGATACACTGTCCGGAAGTCATCTGGTTCAAGCAGGGAGCGTAGGTGTCTGAGGGATCATATTTTATGGTATACGGCTCTTGCTACATTGCTTATATGGGTCTTCATATCTAGTCGCTGGTCAAGTGTGACTCCCAGGTATCTGATGGAGGGTTTGGTCAGAGGTTCTGCATCTTGGATCTCCAAGTAAGGAGGAGTGATGAAGTTTGGGTTCCTTGTGATGAAAAGGACTTTAGTTTTCTTATGTTGTATCCGAAGATTTTGCGTTTGGAGCCAGCTGGATACTGCATCGAAACAGACTGTCAGTGGGGAAAGGTCAGGGTTCTCGGTAGTGAATGGCATATATAGGAGAACATCGTCAGCGTACAACAGACAGCTCACCTTGAAGGACTGGATGATCTCGCAGATAGGTTATATATATATATTAAACATGAGTGCAGAGAGAGATGATCCTTGTGGGACTCCTTGACTCTGGTGGAAAGGTTCTGATGTTGTTTCTCCTGATCTTACGTGTTGTCATCTATCGCAGAGATACGACTTGCACCATTTAAGTGCAGACTCACATATCCCCTTCTCCTGGAGGCGGTGTAGGAGGAGATCATGGCAGACTGAGTTGAACGCGGCTGCGATGTCTAAGAAGATGAGCACATATCCCATGGCGTATGTTATCAATTCCTGTTATTATGGTACCGAAGAGGATGGTGAGGAGAGTCTCCACGCCGTGAGCAGCTCTAAAGCCATGCTGACATGAATCAAGTGGGGCAGAAGCATCAATATGTTCTTGGATTTGTGTTTGAACTTCTTTTTCGATGATTTTCGCCAAGAGTGGGATGCTTGATATCGGCCTATATGAGTCTGGCTTCTTAGGGTCAAGCTTACTGTTCTTTAGTAGTGGCCTGATAGAGGTACTTTTGAGGGATTGGGGAAAGGTCCCATTTGTGAAGGAGCAGTCCATTGGCTTGGATAGAAAAGGGCTGACAGTCAATCGTAGCTCTTTTATCCAGAACACCGGGTAAGGGTCAGTTGGTGCAGTGGTTGTGTTGATTCCGGCGTTTATATCTTCAATTTGTTTTTTAGATGGCTTGGAAAAAATGGACAGTGGTGCTAGTGATCCTGGTTTGATTGGAGTGTTGGGAGCAGTGAATTTATTGGTCTGGCACACCTTCGTTTGTAAGAGGTCAGTGAAGACTTGAGGATGGATCAGGCAAGGTTTCTCAGGTGCTGGCTCTTTTGTTAGGTTCTTTACCAGGGTGAATAGGTCGTGTGGTTTGTTTAGGTACCGCTTTAGTGTGTCTGTGTGGAATCTTTTTATGCTCTCGGATATTGCTTGGTGGTGTTTTTCCATTTGCACATTATATGCTTTTAGATCATCCGTGGAGTGGGTTCTGCGCCAGCATCTTTCCATTTTTCTTAGGCAGGTTAATGACGCTCTAAGTTGAGCAGAGTACCAGGCTGCAGAGGTTCTTTTCTTAGTTGGATTGTTTGATGGTGGTCGCAGAGCAATAGCAGTGAACTTTTCATTCCAGGCAGATACCAGCTCATCAGGGTCGATCGATGTCAAGTCGAGGAGTGAGCGAGTTTGGTCGAGGATCGCGTCTTTGTCAAAGGCATGGAACTTATGTGGTGCTGTTTTTGTGGTATTGTTGGACTTATCGGCATTGTTCTGGGGTTTGTTTTGCAGTAATATCTGAAAAATGATTAACCTGTGGTCGGACCAGGGGACTGCAGTGATGGAGAGTATAGTAGTGTTTATTGTGTTGCCTGTATTCTGTGGGGCAAAGACAAGGTCCAGTGTACCACCTTTCACATGGGTGGGTTCGTGGATCAGCTGTGTGTATCCTAATTCCTCAAGGGCATCGAGGAAAGCTGAGGCTTGTGCCTCTGGCAAGGATGGTAAATTGAAGTCTCCTATAACCCAGCTTGGTGTGTTTGGGTGTTGTGAGTTGGATGCAAGATCAATTGTAGTTGCAAGGGAGTCGGGGTCAGTAGATGGGGCCCTGTATATTAGGTTGATGGAGCAGTGTTTGTTGGTAATTGTGATTTCATCTATGGATGGTGTGTTGGTTGCATGGCTCAAGTGGAAATGGAGGTCAGTTTTGGTGATAGCGAGTGCACCTCCACCTCATTTACCGCTCCTGTGGCATGTGTGTATTGCACACATGCCACAGGAGCGGCAAGTTGTTAGGTAGTAGCTGATTGAGGAGGATGTTATCATCATCAGAGAGCCATGTTTCGGTTATGAGGAGTATGTCTAGGCGATGGAGGGAAATCATGTCATGTATGACTGGCCATTTCTTTCGTATAGATCGTGCATTTATGAGGGCACATTTTATATTTTGTGGGTGAGTGGGTATTTCGTTTTTAGTTTTCGTGTTGTGTTGCAGTACTATATGTAGTAGGTAGGGTTGCTGAGGGTGCGCCTCGCCATCGGATGAGTGGTGGGGTGTGCTTGCTCCCCTCCTCCTGTGGTTTTGAAGGATGGATATTTGGTTGTGGCTTGTGGAAAATCCTTCAGTATTACCCAGCCAGCAGGCTACGAGGTATAGTGTTACTATGTAAAGGCATGAGAGAGCCATGTTGTGTCGCTGCTATGTATTAGTAGGGTCACTACTTTTCTGCGTTAGCTTAATTGTGGGCTAGGGGTTAGGTAATGTAAGTTGATTGCCAGGCTGGCAGTATGGGATGCAGTGATACAGCAATGCAGTGTTAAATTAGCTGGTGATGTACAGAATATACTAGGAGTAGGGCACTAATATAGGCAATACCATGAATATATGCAATAATATAGACAATACCATGAGTACATGCACTATCCGGAATATAGGTGAAGCATGAATATGTGCAGTGTAGTAATACAAGCAGTGTCGTAATATAAGTAGAAAAGTACGGAATATATTAGTGGCAATGTATGGAATATACTAGGAGTACAGGCAGAAATATAGACAATACTGTGAATACATGCAATAATCCAGACAGTACCATGAAAACATGCAATAATATAGACAGTACCATAAGTACATGCACTATCTGGAAATATAGGTGAAGCATGAATACAGGCAGTGTAGTAATACAATCAGTATCGTAGTATAAGTGGCAAGTCATGAACAGGCAAGTGGTATGTAAGTAAGGTCTCTCACGGAAGCTGCTCTATAGGTGGTTCTTGGCATTGCAGGTTACAGCAGCAAGCTAAATACAGCTATATCAGCGCGGGTTACATGACGAACGTTTCATGTGTATTTGTATGAGGTATCATGGCAGATATGTTCGGCGTTGTGGGGAGACACTAACGAGATTATTAACCTTTTAACAATTTAACAATATGTTGGACTTATAAACCTTAACAATCCAATTAGCGGAGCAATGCCGCACCAGCCATACAATTAGCAAAATGCCTCACCACCGCTACTGCCGAAAAATTGCCAACAGCAAGCTTCCTACCCCCTTTCCCCCAACTTCGCCATGCTATTAGCAAAAGTCGGCCAGGGTTTGTCCGGGTCACGGGCACCCCACCCCCGCCCAAGCGTAACCTGAGGCTCCGGACCCCGGAAACCTCCGGGATCCCCCCAAGCTGCAGCACCCCTTTCCTTTTTTCCCTCCATCCTTTCCATGGGCGGGTGGGAGGGAAACCTGCACCCCGAGCCGCCACAAGTGAGGAAGCGGAGGCTGCCGGCCTGACTCCTCCCCCCCATACCACTGTGCCCTCCTTCCATTGGCTCCCGCGTGACTGCATTCACAGGGAGCCAATGAATTTGAACTCCCTTCATCCCGCCTGCACCACCCCGGCTGCGGCTGCACGCAGGATTCCCACACCGGGCCACGCACCCGGTTACAATCGGCCGCCGGGACCCTGCCCGCTGCCTTGCATTAACCAAGGCAGGCAGACCCGGTGCTTCAGGCCCCTTAAATCTCCATCGCCTTCCCCCCCCATCCATCCCCCCAACCCCTCACCACAAGCCACACCACACCAAATGCTCATGGAACACAACTGGTCACAGCTTTATTAACCTTTTAACAATTTAACAATATGTTGGACTTATAACTTGTGTCCCACTGTGCCCATCAAAGAAGAAAAAAAATAAAAACATAAATACATCCATACATAAATACATCGATGATAACTACAAAACCAGGAAAAGAGCAATGAAAGGGAACGCTGTAATAAAAGGCGACCAAGAAATAAAACAGAACACAACCATGCCAATGAGGTTGCACCGCTTTGATAACCAAAAATTTTAGTAAATTCGTTTTTATTGTTTTCACATAAACATACAATTACAGTTACCGTTAAAGTGAAATAAGCTGGTACATCACACACCTAGAACCACCAAAGAATGCACAGTTTCAAATACAAACTTTCAGGGGGAATTGCTGGGGGTAACTAGTGAGCAGTCTTACAGCCGGAAAGCTAGACTATACAAATAAGACAACAATGAGTGCATCACAAATCAGTAAATACAAGAACTTTAAAGGCATAGATGAGAATTCAAAGGAGTTAACTCAGTATTCTTCAGCTTCACAATGGCAGCCTTAGGTCTGTAGGGCAAGGCTAGCAATGAGCAGTCCAAAGCCAAGGGTCTACCCCCCCAGGCACCAGCCAGAGCAAGCACGATTACCCAATCATCCACTTAAGCAACCCCCTCCCCGCCCCCCACCCTCTTTACCCCGCACCCACCCCCCCACCCCCCCACCAGAACCAGAAAACCCCCCAGGTCTCTCCAGTCATGTTCAGGGAACACCACCCCCCCATGGAGTCAGGGCCCAATCACGTAGGTCTGACCTACTCCTGCGCCAAATCCCTCTCAGAACCCGCCCCTGGGGGATTGAGCAAGGGAGCCCAGATGAGAAGGAATCGGGACAACACAGGACCTCCCAGTAGCCGGGCCGTTCGGCCCTCCATCCTCATGAGATCCCCCATCAAAGCGTCCCACTCCCTTATCCCCGGACCATTCTCGGAAAGCCACTGCCGGAGGATACAATGTTTGGCCACCAAGAAGCTCTTCGCACACAGCTGCCTCTGGGCATCCGCTCCCTGCACCCCTGAGGGTCCGACATGAAACAAACACCACACAGGGTGTAGGGCCACCCCCCCATTCACCCAATGGTGTAGCCTACCTCGGACCGCGCTCCAAAATAATTGAATCTTAGGGCAAGACCAAAATCTATGAAACAGAGTTCCCACCTCGCTATTACAGAGGGCACACACATCAGACAGCAAAAGTCCCATCCTCCTTGCCCCAGCCTCAGATACATATGCTCTCCACAGAAGTTTGAACTGCATCTCCCTGTACCGAACCGCCTCAGAGAGCCCCCGGATTCTGCCAAAAGCCAGTCCCACCAGTTCCACCGTCAACTCCACCAAACCGTCCCGTTGCCAGCGTTCCACCAATCGAACGAAATGGCCCAAGCCGCTCGGGGGGGACAACAGCAGCCGTAGCTGCCCAGCAGCAGGGGAAGCCTGACATTGCTCCAGTACCGACCAGAGGCTGCTGTCAGAGATCAGAAAGGCCCTTTTCCCAGGAATGCTATCCACGTAGTGACGCACCTGTAGATAGTAATAAAAAGTCTCCCTGGGCAAATCATATTTCTGCGCCAGCTCCTGGAAAGAGGCAAGCCGATCCGAACCCTCCAGGCGCAATTGTCCAAGATACTCAACCCCAGCCCTTCTCCAAAGCCGTCCGCCCCCACCAAGTCTTCCCGGCGGAAAGTCTCCATTCCCTAGCAGGGGCAGACAGTCCGTCACTCGCCAGGGCCGAGCCCGTTGATGGCAGAGAAATTTCCAGCCCACTCGCAGGGTACGCAAATAGTAGGACTCCCGCCATGCCCGCGGTAACATCGCGGCCCCACAATGAAGCAAGTACACTCTATGCCATTTCTCAGAGAATTGGTCGAGCAGGTCAATCGGCAGTCGTTCGGCATTTCCCAAAACCAGATCACTTATCCTTCTTGTCATATAGCACAAATTAAATAATCTCAGGGAAGTCAAGCCCAGACCACCCTCCTCGGCTGGTCGCATAAGGGTCTCCAACGCGACACGGGCTCTCTTGGCTCTCCACAGATATCGCCCAACCTGTCCATGCAATTCCCGCAAGTCCCGTCTGCCCAACCATAGGGGAAGGTTCCTTAGCAGATAAAGCCATCGTGGCCACTCTATCATCCTCACCAGGGCAACCCGTCCCATCAGAGACAAAGGTAGATCCCTCCATCTCCGTAGCCGTGAAATCGTAGAGTGCAACAGGGGGGGAATATTTACCTCATAGAGGGAGCGTGGACTTATCGGAATATGGATGCCTAGATAACGGATGTGTCCCTCCGCCCATTGCAGCGGGAAAGCACCCCCCCATCTACCCCGCGACTGATTCTCGACATCTAGGACCATCGATTTCGTGCGATTAATACGAAGCCCCGAGAACCCACCAAAACGCTCAATCAGGTCTAAAGCTTTCGGGAGGGATGCCATCGGGTCCGTCAAACACAGCAGAAGGTCATCCGCGAACGCACTCACCTTAAGGCAGCCACCTTGCCAGGTAGCCCCTTTAATCTGCTCAGATGCCAGCAGCGAGAGTAAGAGAGGTTCCAATTGTAGGACGTAAAGAAGAGGAGAAAGGGGACAGCCCTGCCGCGTACCACGCTGCAACAGAAAGGGGGGAGAGCATGTTCCGCCAACATCGACCACAGCTCGGGGAGCCGCATATAAAGCTTGCAGGCCCCGCAAGAACATTCCTTGAAAGCCGAAGCGCTCCAGGGCCGCAAACATATAACGCCATGACACTCTATCAAAAGCCTTTTCGGAATCTAGGCTAACAAGTATCATCGGGTTCCGCGCCATCTGTGTTTGTTCCATACCCAGCAACACCTTACTAATGTTCACCGAGGCGTCCCGGCCTTTAACGAAGCCTGCTTGATGGGTGCCCACCAACTCCGGCAAAAACATCTGGAGCCGTGCCGCCAGAATCGAGGCAAAGAGCTTTTGATCGACATTTATTAACGAGATGGGTCTATAAGAGGCAGGGTCCTCCAGGTCCTTGCCCTGTTTCGGAATTAAAGTAATGCGGGCTGTGCGCATATCTCTAGGGAATGAACCGAAGTCCACCACCTCGGCAAACAATGCCGCCAGGGTCGGGACCACCGAGATTTCCAACAATTTATACGCCTCATATGTAAAACCGTCAGGGCCCGGAGCCTTGTGCGTTTTGCCAGCACGAATCGCTTTCTGAATCTCCACACCCGTTATTTCCCGATTAAGCACGTCCAGTTGCGCCGTCCCCACACAGGGGAGCGACACACGTCCCAGAAATTCTTCTATAGAGGACTCATCTCCCTCCTCGGAAGTATATAGGTGTTCGTAGAAGTCGCGGAAAACACGAGCTACATCCAGCGCCCTAGTATGTCGCTGCCCCTTAGTGTCCTTGATCCCCAGGACCCGACGGGAACCCGTGGAGTCCTTCACTAAATGGGCCAGCAATTTCCCAGACCGGTCTCCATATCGGAAAAACTGGTGGCGATAGTATTGCTGGGACTGGATGGCCCGTTCCTGCAGCAGGTCATTCAGACTCTTCTGTAGCTCCAAGTAGACCGGCAAACCACTCCGCCGCCCAGAGGCCGTCGTCTGGGCCGCACGGAGTTCTCTTGTCAGCCGAAGTATCTCGGCATTAGCTTTCTTCCGCTCCGCTCTGACATAGGCTATTATATGCCCTCTGAGAACGGCTTTCCCCGCCTCCCAGAAGGTAGCCAGCGAGGCAACCGTCCCCTCATTGAACTCAACAAATTCCGCCCAGCGCTGGGTCACAAAATCTCGAAACTCCGGCTTATGCACCAGGTGGCTAGGAAACGACCAGTTGGCGGAACTCTCCCGCTCCCCGCGCCAGGTCAAACCAACCATGGCATGATCAGAGACGATAATGGGCCCAATCTCTACACAGGACACCTTCCCAAACCATTGCTGCGGTACCAAGAAGAAGTCAATTCTCGACCAGGTTTGGTGAGCTCGTGAGAGATGCGTGTATTCTCTGCTGGCAGGATTTAACACTCGCCAGACATCCACCAACCCCCCCAGCTCACAGAGGTACCCTATGCCCCGCTTACTCCATCCCCTCCCTGTGGAAGGGTGTGAACGGTCTAAGGAAGGATCATGGGGACAATTAAAATCTCCAGCTATTACCATCGGGATTTTTGGGGCCCCCAAAATTTTATGCAGAATATTCTTAAAGAAATCATGGTTGTAATTATTGGGGGCATATACAGTCCCAAGGAACATTTCTTCGCCTTGGAGTTTGACATGGGCAAACAGAAATCTACCTTGGGGGTCAGAATCTACCTTGAGGACCTCGCACGCTAGACCTTTGTGTAAGAGAATTGCTACCCCTTTTTTTCGAGAGTCCGAGGGCGCGGACAGAACCGTCCCGACCCAATCCCGCTGTAATTTGGCATGCTCTAGAGCCGTCAAGTGTGTCTCTTGTAGCAGAGCCACCTGGGCTTTTTGCCGCCTGAGGGCCTGCAGAATTTTGGTGCGCTTCACTGGCGTGGTAATGCCACCGACATTCCATGTTACAAAGTGTAAATCAGGGAGGGTAATGTATTCTCTCGATGCAGACCTTCCTAGGATGAAACAGCTGGGATTGTGTGCGGGGCAGCCCAGCCTCTACCCCACCATTACAGGATTGAGCACTATGCTCCGGGTAAAACCACCCATGGAGAAAACCAGTTCTGGCCAGAATTGGGAGGGAGGGAGACGACGCACCCATATGTCTCCCGTTGTCTAGAAGCTCCCCACCCCCCCTCCCCCACCACCCACCGCCCCCCACCCCCCCTCCCCCTCCCCCCCCTCCCCCCAACCCACCCACCCCCTCTTTCCAATCTTCACCCCCCCTAAAACTATCACCATCCATACCCTCAGTACCTCGACTGAGGCCCGAGTCTTAGCAATGCCTCGGGGCAGCCCCGAGGTACTTCCCCTCTCCCCACGCCCTCCAGCAGGAGTGCTAACGCAGGGCCATAGCAGCACAGCCCATGAAAACATAACCCCGGATGTCAGAACAGGATAGCAGAGAGGAGAAAGGAGAAAAGAGAAAAGAGAAAACAAAAGATATTGTGGCATAAATCACAATGTACTAATCTGAAAGTCCGGGGTTCTGTCCATTTCCTCCTCTTTCTCCAAGACAAAGATCAATGCCCTCCATCTCCAGGCCGCACTAAGTGCAGAAACGTGCTGTTCCATGCAGATTTGCTCAGCGCGCCACCGGGACAGTAAACAAGATTCTCACTCCGCCGTTGGTTCAGCAGGCAATTGCGCCAAAAATTGTTTTGCCTTACCGGCTTGTTCAAATTGGTGTACTTTCCCATGCAGGGTAACCCTCAGGTGGGCTGGGAAAGCCAGTGTAAAGCGCACTTTGCGGCGGAACAGCTCCGCACAAACAGGAGCAAATTCCCTCCTTTTTGCGGCCACCTGCGCAGAGTAATCCTGGAACATTAGGATTTTCCGGTTGTGCAGCAGCAGCTCAGGCAATTTTCGGTAGGCTTGCAGGATTAGAACTTTGTGTTGGAAATTAAGGACCCTTAGTATCACCACACGTGGCCTGGCATCTTCCGTTCTGCGGGCTCCCAGCCGATGAGCGCGCTCAATTTTAAGAATGCCGCGCAGGTCCTCCAGGCCCAAGGCCTCCGGGAGCCAGGATTCCAAAAATGGAAGCAGCCCGCCCTCAGGTTGCTCCTCACCAATGCCCAGGATACGGAGATTATTGCGGCGCGATCTGTTTTCCAAATCGTCAATCTTTAGCTGCAGATCTTGTAGTTGCTGCGCATGGCGTGCCGCCTCTCTCTCCCGCCGTCCCTCCTCGCTCTCAAGGCTGGTGACCCGGTGCTCCACTTCATCCACTCGTTTCCCCATATCAACTATCGACTCCTCTAAGTTATCCAGCTTTTTTAGGAGCAGGTCGAACTTCGGGTCGAGAAGCTTCACCACTTCCTTGGCGAGCTCCGCTGGCGCAGAGTCGACGCTCTCCGCTCCCGGAGAGGCCGGCTGAGTTAGCCCCGGGGTCGCAGGCCCGGCTTTGGAGGCCTTCTCTCTCTCCTTCCGCGGTGCCAGAGGCATGGTCAAGGCTGAGAATGCACCAGTAAGTAAGGGGCAGCGTCTGAGACACCCTCCGAGAGTGGGGGAGCGTTAGATGGTAAAATGCAGGTTTTTGAGCAGATTTATCCTCGCGGCTGCCCCGGAGCGAGCGGGAAGCGTCCACACTCACTCACGCATCACGTGACTCCCCGATAACCAAAAATTTTATATATGAAATTAATGCTTTTGAAAAAATAGTGGAGATCTAGGGGTATGTTTACTAAACCGTCTTAATGTTACCGGCTGTAGTTGCAGCGATAATGTGAAGAATGCCATATAAGGAGTGGGCGTTCCGGCGTCAAGTTAGCAAGAATCTGTATCGCGCGATAGTGGGCGCCATGGCATGTTAACGCGCGTTAATCCTAAGTTCATGCCAGCGCAGTGTTAGAAGCTATAAAGATGTATCCAACTGGGTACTGCAATGACTGTGGAGCCAGAGGTCATGGGTTGGATCCTGCAGTGGTTTTACATAAAAAGACTGTCTGAGGCATTTCCCCTTTTTAATTTAAATCAGTGCTGTCTGAGGCAGTTCCCGTATGTCATTTAAATCAGTGCTGTCTGAGGCATTTCCTATTTTAAGTTAAATCAGTGCTGCCAGCAAAAACACCCTCACAGTGCCATAACATAAGGTGCCGCATAAGGCGCTCTATAAGGCACTCCATAGGGAACATTATAAAGTGCCCTGTCCGCCAAGGCGCCATCTAATGTGCCTTATAGGGCACCTGATAGGGCGCCTTATGAGGCACCGTAAGGTTACAGCACTGTAAGGGTGCATTTTGCTGGCAGCACTGATGTAAAGTAAAAGAAAAAGCCTCAGACAGCCTTATTAAATAAGGCCACTGTGGGATCAAACCCATGACCGCTGCCTCCACAGTCATTGACATAACCAGTGGGCTACATCTCTATAGCTACTACCACACTGCTAGCTGGCTACAGAAAGACTGCAGGTCACCACACAAACTGTCTGCTGTGGTTACCAGGATAGGGTAAACCCACCCATACCCATGATGTACTGCACATGCAGATCAGCAGTCTACAGCGGATCACAATATGGGGTATGCACCCCCACAGCACCTAGGCCTGGTAGGGGCAACTGACCGTGTGTGTTACTGGCACAGAGTAGCTACAGACCCTGACATTGTGCGGGTCCTGTGTGCACCCTGAGGGTGACGTGGGGCGCCCAGCACCAGGTCCGCAGCACCTGGCTTAGCTGAGATAGGCTATGCTGCAGGTCCCCATCAGTGCCAGTGTGTGATAGATAGTCCTTGCAGACACATTGTGTCCATCTGTATTTCCCAGTCACGTCTAGCCTTTGTGGACTATGTTGCACCCAGAATAGTGCATATTCTGTGGGGTGCCATGGTCACATGTTATAGGTGAAGTGGGGTGTTTGGACCCAAAAGCGGAATATGTAGCACTATGCGGAGGGTGGGGGACAGGATCTCCCACCAACAGATATACATTCGACATCTCTGCAATGGTGGCAGTAGAGGGGACCATCACCCTCGGTCCTGCTTGGGAATGGCCAGTCTACAGGGCAGTCAATGCAGCTCTGTATGCATCACATAAGGCAATGGCAGACAGGCAGAATGCTGGAAAAGCTCAGCTGCCCCCCCACCCCTATCTGACATTCACCAGCAGAGGGCAGAGTCAGTCTCCACCCACTGCACCCTGCAAGGTGTTCCAGCCATACAGATGCTAACTGCAGACAGTCTGCTAGCTAGTACATAGTGCATGTTCCTAGAGGAACTGTGTGCACCCAAAAATGGGATGTGAGCACACACACCAAGCAGGTCTGTCAGTGATTGGGCCCCAGAAAGGGAACCCAGAAATATCACTTGGAAGAAATATTGTATAGCACTATGGGGGAACCTAGCCATGCCGTGGCCACTGCTCAGTCAGGGTGAGAGTGACCTCCCAATATGCCGTGGCCACCCTGTCCGTGCAGGTGTTGGTCGGGCACTACAATGTCCCAGCCATTGCCCTATGCCCTGTGCAGATGCATCCTAACTAGGCCACCCTCTCTGGGCCATACCCACAGTACCTTGCCCCTCATTATGCACATTGGCAGGCTAACACTGGAAACAGTGCAAGCAGTGTGGGCTCAGTAAGGTGTAGGCAGCCACAAGACACTGGATAGACATACACACATGCCCACACCTATGCCAGCTTTGTGCAACTATAAAGGTTTGTGGCAGCCCTGGCCACCACGCCAGTCCTGGGCAGAGTGCGGGCATTGCCATGGTATGCAATACTGTTGGGGTCACTCCCTGGGGTGGTAAACACTGTCAGAAGCAAAGACTGAAACACACTCCACAGATATCAGAAAGGTTGCTATGATGAATCTCTGTCAACAAATCATGTTTAACCTAGGATTTGTTATCTGACATTAATCATAACAACCTTTTGATATATGTGGAACATGTTCCCAAGTTTAGGACGGCATTGCTAAGTTATGCAGGTGCCAGTATTGGGAGCTGCTGCTCCGCGCAGGGCCCAACAGCCTGACTCTCTATGAGGCTTTGTATAGTGGGGCCTGTGGGTGTGGGTTTTTGTGCCCCTGTTGGCCGCTGCTCTAGGGCAGAGGTTCCCAACTCTGGTCCTGGTGGGCCAAGCACTGTTCAGGTTTTCATGCTGACCCTAATGAATATGCATGAGATACATTTGCATACAATGGGGGTGGTGCATACAAATGTAGCATAGGCATATTTATTAGGGCCAGCATGGCAACTGAATGGTGTTTGGCCATCCAGGACTGCAGTTGGGAAACTCTGCTGTATGGATTGCACATGTTTATGGTGTCTGTGCTCTGTATAAAATATAGAGGTTTATGGTGTGTATATTCTATCTCCTATAACGGTTCCATCGTTATTGCCATGGTTTGGTACTGGGTAAAATATAGGGACATGGTTTGCAGGAAGCACAGCTGGGACTTGAACTTGCGGCCTTCTGCCCCTGAACACACTGGCTGTGTGTACTGCACCATGATGTTGCCACAGGGGCAGATCATTCCCTGGGGATACCATGACTGTTCGTTAGACAGACCTTGTCTATTGCAGTGCACGGCACCCACCTAAACGGGGCTTGGCCGTGGTCTGCTGTGGGCAGATGCCATTGCCCCCTCTGCCACCAGCACCCCTCCGCCACCATGCTGACATGCTCTTGTGCCGGTGGTGCTGGTGGTGCGCAGTCCCAGGCCATCCAGTGTGCCGGTAGGCGGCTGCCTATGGTGCGTGATATGGGGTAGGGGTGCCTGCATAGACATCCACGCTTCCCCCCGGCACCACCTGCCAATGTTATGTGTCCTTTTGGGTACTTGCTGAGTACTGTCTCCTGGGACACTGTGGGACACACACTCGTGGCCATGTTTGCCCTTGGTCAGTTGCTGTCCTGCTGGTTTTCCGCTTCTACATTCCTATGTGTCACCTAGGCATCTGCCTAGTACACCCTGTGCCCCAGCTGCCCCACTGCAAGTCCCGCCTGCAGCCCCCTGTACCCCATTTTCAGCCTCACCGTAGTGCCCTCTCATACTTGAGCACTGTGATATTGCTGCACATGTATCACTACTATTATTTATTTATTTATTTAACAATTTTTATATACCGTCTTTCTACAAGTCAAGACGGTTTACATAGAACAATTTATAGCAGTGTGTTTCAACTGTTTACATGGAACATAACATTGGATACATATAGTAACAAGAATAACTATATACATGGAACATAGCATTGGATACATATAGTAACAAGAATAACTATGTACAGCGATCAAAGATCAACTATTTACATATGAAATTATGAGGGGACATCTGTAGTGTAATAGAGTTTAAGTGATGGAGGAGGAGAAGGAGGGGGTGTATCACTTTTTTAGGTTTCCCTGCCTGTGCTGCACATTGCTGACTGAAATGGTCTCTCTCCCCTGCAAATGTGTCTCTAGCTTGAGGTTTCACTGTCGCTAATTTTCAGCCCTTCATTTCACGGCGCTAGTGTGCATGAGGCCTCTTCCTGCCCACTCTCTGCCCATTGACCCCTTCTCTCCGCCCCTGGGGAACCTTACTCCGCCCTCTGGGAAGCCTTACTCCACCCTCTGTGCACCTTAACGCCACCACAGACATTATTGCGCGATACGTGACGTTCTCGCATGGTAATGTGCCATTGTTGCGTGATAACATCACATATCACACAATAACATCGCAGCTGCGACATTAGCGCTGTTTAGTAAGCATACCCCCTAGAGATAATTTTATTAAGCTTAGAACACGCTATATTTATGAACTCAACACACTCACGCCATTTGGTTTGAACCAAGAAGTTGACTATCTGTTTTTTTATAGTTCCCCTTGTCTATTCTTCTGTTTATTTATTTATTTTTACATTTTTATCTTCTGGTCTGTTTTTTAGCTTGATTACAAAAATATATTTTTAAATTTCTTAATTATTTATATTTCTGAGTTTTTATTATATACCTTGTAGTGTTCTGTTTTAATTCTTGGTCACCTTTTATTACAGCGTTCCCTTTCATTGCTCTTTTCCTGGTTTTGTAGTTATCATCGATACACGAATGTATTTATGTTTTTATTTTTTTACTTCTTTAATGGGCACAGTGGGACACATGTTAGAGGAACATCCTACACAGCTCCAGTTAAGGATATTTAATATCATCTGTCGAGAGCAGAGCCCCTATACTTGATTGAGCACTACAATTTTTATTCGTCCCTGTTTGGACAACAATATTGTTTACTCTATTATGACAGCTTGTTGCATGGATCATGACATACATTTATATTCTTTTTCAACTATGCTTTTTAGTTTTATCTATTGCTTATATTTTTTATGTCTTTTACTGATCTTATTATTTTAGCACGTTTTCATTATTTATATGAACACCATGGCAAATACAATTTTAGATTTTAGATATGCCCTTTTTAATGATATTTATGGTTTGAATGTATGATATACATATACATACACATTTGATCACATGCTTTATCTATTGCTTAGGTTTTTATGTTACCATCCATTTGAATATGTTTCATTATTCCACATAAGCACAATGGTAAACACAATTCTATATTTCAGTTACAACGCTGTACTTATAATTATGCCCACAACTTTATTGCGTAACTGTTTTGGGATACTGTCCTTGCATTCCCAAGCCGGTTTCATCCTTTCAGTTTACCATCACTCTCGTTTATGCCTTGACTCAAATTTTGCCATGCGTGTTCAATCTGTCAATCTCTTTTCTGGCACGAAACCGGTTTATTTATTTTGCAATGCTCACATGCCATCTCACTCAAGGATTCTTGTACTTACTCACTGCGAGCATAACTTTGGCAGTTCATAAGGTATTATATTTGCTTATTTGACTTGATTTGGCTAGTTAAAACAACTTTTTTAATAAATGCAAGGCTGCGGACAGGGTCCCGGCAGCTGACTGTAACAGGGCACGTGGCCAGGTGCAGGTACCCTGCGAGCAGCCGCGACCGGGGTGGCGCGGGAGGGATGAAGGGAGTTCAAATTCATTGGCTCCCTGCAAATGCGGTCGCGCGGGAGCCAATGGAAGGAAGGCACAGCGGCGTGGGGGGAGGAGTCAGGCCGGCAGCCTCCGCTTCTTCACTTGTGGCGGCAGTGGCTCGGGTGCAGGCTTGTGTGCTGCGAGTTCAGGAAGACTGGGCATCAAAATGGCAGATGAAATTTAATGTGGACAAGTTTAATGTTATGCACCTAGGGAAGAACAACCCAAACTATGGTTACACGATGCAAGGTTCCACATTAGGAACCACCACCCAGGAAAAAGATTTAGGCGTCATTGTGGATACCATGTTAAAACCCTCGGCCCAGTGTGCAGCGGCGGCCAAGAGAGCAAATAGAATGCTAGGTATCATAAGGAAAGGAATGGAAAATAAAACAAGAGATATTATAATGCCTCTATATCGTTCCATGGTGAGACCGCACCTTGAATATTGTGTGCAATTCTGGTCGCCGTATCTTAAAAAGGATATAGCGATTTTAGAAAAGGTTCAGAGAAGAGCCACCAAAATGGTAAAGGGGATGGAAGGATACTCCTATGAAGAAAGGCTAAAAAGGTTAGGGCTCTTTAACCTGGAAAAGAGACGGCTGAGGGGAGATATGATAGAAGTCTATAAATTAATGAATGGAGTGGAACGGGTAAACGTCGATCGATTGTTTACCTTATCAGAATATAGAAAGACTAGGGGACATGCAATGAAGCTACAGGGTAAACTATATAAGACTAATAAAAGAAAATATTTTTTCACTCAACATGTAATCAAACTCTGGAATTTGTTACCGGAGGATGTAGTAAAGGCTGTTAGTGTAGCTGGGTTTAAAAAAGGTTTGGACAAGTTCCTGGAAGAAAGGTCCATAAACCATTATTAAGAAGGGACCCAAGATATCAATGCTTGAACCAATACAAGCATTGTGGAACCTGTGTCCCTTGGGGAAACTGCTAGGTACATATGACCTAGATTGGCCACTGTTGGAAACAGAATACTGGGTTTGATGGACCTTGGTCTGACCCAGTATGGCATATCTTATGTTCAGGAGAGCCTAGGCCTGAGGTCTTGCAGCTGGCGGAGCCGGGAGGAGAGCTGCAGTGTTGTCATGAGGTGGCCAGGGAGAGCAGAGCCGGGAGCCGGCAGTGTGTGACTCTCCCCTGCGGGGCCCGACCTGGAAGGAGAGCCGTGGTGTTGTCGGGAGGCAGCTGGTGAGAGTGGAGTCGGGAGAAGGCAGTGTGTGGCACTCCCCTGCAGGGCCTGACCTGTTTTGGGACTGCCAGGAGGGAGCTGGGAGAGGGCCCTGGCATTCCCGGTGGTGGCAGGTGCCGTTGGAAGACTGCAGAGGAGGACAGTTGGTGAAAGGCAAGTGTGGGGTTGGGAAGGGGGCGGGGGATGAATTTTTCTGAGTAGTAGGTAGTCTGAAGGGGGCTAATTCTCGGGTATTGGTGGTGGCTTGGGTTCAGCATTTTAGGCGGGAGGGGAATCATTACATTAAAAGAAGAAGGGGGACCAGCCTTACAAAAAAAAAAAGCGAAGAAAATTTCTTTTTGAAGTTTAAAACAATCTAAAATAGGATAACCCTGATGCCGCCTCGCATGGGATGGCTGGGTCAGTCCGGAGGGCAGGGCAGGGCATGCAGGTCGGTGGGATGCTGTGCCACACCTTTGCGGGTGGATCTTGGGGGTCAAGGGGATGGAAGCATTGAGAGCAAGAGTAGGGAGGAGGTGGGGACTTAAGCAGCCATGGGGGGCAGCAAGGTTTCGGGGCGGCATGCAGGGGTCCCACAAGCGCTCAGAGGCCCAGTATTGGGTGAGGGGGGTACCGAGTAGTACGGAAGGTGGGTAGGGGTGGAGCGCAGTTGCAGGGGGGCAGAGCATGGGCTCAGGGACCTGAGGGCCCACGCAGGGGTGGGTCGAGGTCCCTGCAGAGTGACATGCGGGCCAGTGGTCCGCAGAGCAGGACTGAGGTGGTAGCGGGGGTGGAGTATATCAGGAGTGGTGGGAGAACAGAGGTTAGCAGTGAGGAGGCAGCAGTCAACCCAGTGGCATAGGGAGGGCAGCTGGGGGAGCAAAGGCAGGGAGGTGGGTGTTGCATCCGGGTTGGGCGCAAGAGGAGCAAGGGATCTCCTTCCCTGCAGGCTGGACATCGGTGCAGGGCAGCTGTATGCCAGTGGGGAGACCATCTCTATGGGAGCATTGGATTGGGGGGGGGGGCAAGGTCCGTCTAGAGCAGAGTGGTTGGGGGCCTGGCCCCCCGCATGGTCTCCGGAAGTTCCCCTCCCTGTTTTTTCTTTTGAGTCTCCACAGGTGCAGGCGATAACGCAGCCTTCATCAAGGCATGATGGCAGAGGCCAAAAACTATCCCCGACTTTGGACGGGGGAGTGGCTGCAAGGCAGAGTTTTGTGGCGGAGGCCACCAATGTGAGGTGAGACGAGCTGGCACAGCAAGGCAAGGAGGTCTGCCAGGTGGAGACTAGGGCAGCAGTGGCATCGGCGCTGGATGGCCTTACAGCAGGTGAGTTGCAGGCGGATCAAGGTGAGGTGTTGCAGCGGCATGATGCGTGCGGCAAAGAAGGGGTAAATCGCGTATGAAAAGGCGGCATTCTTGTTGGCAGCACCATAGTTCGGAGTCATCCTCGTCCTCCTCCTCGGGTGCTTCGTCATCGTCATCTGGTGGGGAAATGGAGCGGCAGGGGGTAAGTAGCTGTGGCGGGACATGGGCCAGAGCCGGGGGCGGAGCCCTTATGGTAGTCGAATTTCCTGAGCTGTGGGAGGGGGTTCCGAAGAGGCTGCACTGCAAAATTAGAAAACGGCGTTACATAGATATATTTCGGCTGCTGGAAGGCAGGAAGCGTTCAGGTGAGAGCAGGAAAAAGAAAAAAGAAGACGAGAAGGTGGGCCGAATCAAGAAAGTATTGCATAATATAGTAAATTGGACGCAATCCTTCTGCACTTAACAAGCGTGTGGGGTCATCACTCGCCCGGAGCATTATGGCACTTCTGCTAGTGTATGTGGATTCTATTTTGGAGGCGTCGCAGATGCATGAAGGGTGAGCATGGTTAAATTATGATGAAACGTTCAGGGACAAAATGGAAGAGAACAAATTGTTGTCCTGGGGTATGCAGGATATTAACCTTTGACTGACGCAAATGTTCGCTAGGGCAGGTTTAGGGGTGGGGGCAGGGGGAGAGGAGGGACGGTTGGCACCGTGGGGGTGGGCCGGTCCTTTCGGGTGGGAGGGGTCGTGTTGCAGCAGAAATCAGGGGCAAGTGGGGTCGGGGACGTGTGTTGGAGGTTCAATAAGTCCACCTGCCCATTTCCTGATTGCAAATTCAAGCACCTCTGCTCAGTTTATAGCAGAGGCCACTCTGCTATAAGATGCATTCAGAAAGGGGCCACTGGTGCCCTTGGGTCAGCCCCCAAGCCATAATGGGGTTGGTGACTGTGCCCCGACTCCAATACGGTTGGATGCCTTGCAGTATTGGCTTCTTCAGTACCCGAAGCAGGGGGATAGAGATGTTCTACTGTTCGGTTTTCAGTATGGCTTTGTTATTCCAGTTCAGGGTGAAGTGATGGCATCTAGAGCATGGAATTCGCCTTCGGTGCGGCGTTTTGCGATTGTAGTGCAGGACAAGCTATTGGTGGAGTTGAATTTGGGCAGAATCGCGGGCCCGTTTAGAGAGCCACTTTTCCCGGACCTGGTGATTTTACCATTGGGAATTGTACCTAAAAAAAAGCCAGGGAAGTTCCAGCTAATTCATAATTTGTCCTTTCCGCTGGGAACATCAGTAAATGACCACATCCCGCGGGAGTTGTGTACGGTGTGGTATGCTTCGTTTGATCGGGCAGCAGAGATGGTGAGAAAAGCAGATCATGTGGAGTTAATGGCCAAAGTGGATATCAAATCTGCCTTTCGTTTATTGCTGGTACACCTGTCCGCTTTTCATTTGCTGGGTTTCCGTTTTCGGGAGGAATTTTATTTTGACATATGCATGCCTATGGGTTGTTCAGTTTCTTGTGCCTACTTTGAAAAGTTCAGCACCTTCCTGCAGTGGGTGCTGGTACGGAAGGTGGGCTGGGAAAAGGTGGTGCATTACTTGGACGATTTTTTGTTCGGTGGTGCGGCTCAATCTGCGGAGTGTCAGGGGCTATTAGATGGGTTTGTGGAGCTATCGCGAGAATTGGGTGTGCCATTGGCAGTAGGTAAGATGGAAGGCCCAGCAACAAGAATAACCTTTTTAGGAGTGGAGTTAGACTCCATGGAGATGGTGGCTCACTTGCCGCTTGAAAAGGTAGCCAGATTGCAGGTGTTGGTCACTAACGTATTGACGTCATCTAAGTTAACATTACGAGAAATGCAGGCGTTTGCTAGGCTCCTTGAATTTTGTGTGCAGAGTGATACCAATGGGTAGGGTATTTTTGCGGCAGCTGGCATCTTCCACAGCTGGTGTGTGAAAACTGCATCACCGGATTAGAGTCATGGAAGTGATGTGGGCGGATTTGCGGATCTGGAGTAGATTTTTGTGGGACTTTAATGGGTCCTCATTTGTAATGGAGGCAGAGGTTTCAAGCGAGGATCTGCAGCTCTATACGGATGCAGCAGGGGGCATTGGTTTAGGAATTTATTTCAGCGGTGCCTGGTGTGGATAGATGGCCGCAGTTCTGGCATGAAGTGGGGTTAACCATCAATATAACCTTCCTGGAGCTGTTTCTGATGTGGGTAGCATTGGAGTTGTGGCCGGATAGGCTTCATAATCGGAGGATAGTTTGGTGGTGCGATAACTCAGCCGTGGTCAGCGTGATCAATCACTGCTCTCCCAGTTGTTTGCGGGTAGCGGAGCTAATGAGGGAAGTGGTATTAGCATGTTTGCAGTTGAATGTGTCGGTAAAGGCCCAGCATATCCTCGGCTGTACTAACGAGATTGATGATGCTCTTTCTCATTTCAAGTGGGAGCAGTTTTGGGCTTTGGCTCCAGAAGGGACACAGAAGGATCCGTGGTCCCAGAGAAATTATGGAGCATTGGCCAAAGGAGATGCTGAATCTACTGCGGAGTTCAGTGTCAGTGGGGACATGGTCAGCATACCAACAGGGTGTGACAAGGTGGTAGAATATTTGGTTGCCCATGGGTGGCAGCTGGGTGGGGTGTCTGATCAATTGATAGGTCGGTATATACTTGAGGCCAAGGGCAATGGGTTCTCCAGATCTTCGGTGCGTACCCACTTGGCTGAGTTTAACTTTTTTTGCGAGAGCTCTGGGGTGGATTCTTATCCCACAGGCTACTTCAAGGGTGGGAGCGTTGTGGCAATGAGGCTTCTGACAAGCATAGAAAAAGGGCTGGTTTTAAAACTTTTTCTTCTGAGCTAAAGCATGGCTCAGGCAGGCATTCATTTAAATCAGCACCTAGAGAGCAAAGCCACATGATTGAGAGTGCTGAGTACAGACCACACCCTGCCTCCATGGCAACACAGAGTGCAAATGAGAAACACCTGGGGGGTTGGGGCAAGGAAACGGGTCTCACACTAAAACATTTAAGCTCTCAGGATCAAAGGCAGAGAGAGAGAGAAGCAGAGAGAGAAGCAGAGGATGGAACAGAAGGAGTAGAATCAAGACAGGAGTCTTGGACAAGGCAGACACGGGAGTCACGGGAGAGAGGCAAGAAGCCAAAGCCAAGAGAGTCCTAGCAGATTGGACAGTCTAGGAGAGAAAGACTGAGGAGTCTGACCAGAGGCTCCGGAGAATGGCAGAGAAAGTCTGAGCCTCGGCAAAGAAGCGATTCTAACAGCAGCTCTTCTACCAGAGGCAGCTGTACAGAATTTGCAAGCCCTTGTAAAGGTAGGAACCCAAACTCTGGGAGAATTGTAGAATACAGCTCAGATAGCAGTGAGGCTGCTGAGAATTCAGAAGGAGAGATTTATCCTTCTGGAAAGCCTGAGAGAAAAACTGTTCTAGAAGCCAGGGAAGACAGCAGAAACCTGTGAGTGTCTTGCCCAGAAATACAAAGCCGTGCAGCTCATATAAGAAACCTGAAGGGAGAAAAGGGAATCCCTGAGATGAAATGTTTAAGTTAATGCAACGATTGAAACCTGATTGTGCAAATAAAGATCCAGAGCTGTTTCAGGGTGAAACTGAAGACATGGAGATAGAGTTAACTGGATTGGAGCAGGATACAGAGTCTCTAATGCAGAGCTACTCAATTCCAGTCCTGGAGGCCCTCAAACATGCAGGTTTTCGGGATTTCCCTAATGATATGCATGAGATATATATGCATTAGATATAGCCTGCCAACCTGTCTGGTTTTTGGTCCTCCAGGGCTGGATTTGGAGACCCCTGCCTTACACCTCTGTCATTTAAGATTGTAAGTGGGCAAGGTGCAGATGTCCAAGACATCAAAAAGGTTAGAATTTGTCACATTCCTCCTTGCTTGTCACCACCACCAAAATATTGTCTATTAGACAACTTTTTGGTGGTGGTGAGAATCTAGGAGGAATGTGACACATTCTATCTACCCTTTTGATGTCTAGAACATCTGTACCTTGCCCACTCACAATCTTAAATGACAGAGGTGTAAGGCAGGGGTCTCCAAATCCAGCCCTGGAGGGCCACAAACCAGTCAGGTTGGCAGGCTATCTCTAATGCATATATATCTCATGCATATTCATTAGGGATATCCCGAAAACCTGCAGGGTTGCAGACCTCCAGGACCGGAATTGAGTAGCTCTGCTCTAATGGATTGCTCAACAGCTTATGTTTCATAAGGGGAAAAGCTGAATTGCTAGCCAAAGAGAAAATTCAGAACTGTGCTAATTGCTCTGAGGTTCTTTTGAATGCTGAAAGCAAAAGGAAAGGATTACAAATGTGTTTTGCTTATCACTGTTTGAAGCATTAGTTCTGTATGCTGAAGAAAGCTACTTGAGTTCATTATTGTTTCTGTTATACCTGGTTCATGTTCTAAAGAAGATTTACTTTGCTAAAGTCTGATGATACAAACGAAAATTTAATAAATTTCCTGTGAATTGCCTAAAACTACTCGGACTGATTATTAACCACAAATAAAAAATCCCAGCAGCATTTGCTCTGGTAATAAGTCAGTTTAACAAGAACAGTTGGCACGCAGTACTCTTTATAGGCCACCGTCTAGACAGGGTGCAGCGCCACAGCATGCAAGGCTGACGCCTCGGGACCCTCAGCGGCCGATAAGACACGAATTGCTGGTGAGACTCTATGCTGCCTTACCAAGGGTGGCAGTGTCACAGTATGAAGTCACCCTGTTCTGGGCAGTCTTTTGTCATGCCTTTTTTGGGGCCTTCCGGATAGGGGAGCTGGTGGCGAATTCCAGTAGACCAGGGATCGAGGGCGGTATGCAACGACACCACGTCCGGGTGGAGGTGGGGCAGTTAAGAGTCTTACTGGCAAAATCCAAGACAGACCCACAAGGGAGAGATTGTGGGTGGTCTTGAGGGAGAATGTGGGCTTGGTGACATGCCTGGTGGCGGCCGTGTGGCAGTACTTGCAGGTGTGTCCCGCGCAGGCAGGAGGTATGTTTATTCATTAGAGCGCACGGGTGTTGACACACTTTCAAATTGCTGCAGTACTGAGGATGGTGCTGTGACAATTAGGCGAGGACCCTCTCCTGTTTGCGCCGCACTCTTTTTGCATCGGTGCGACAACTAGTGCAGCGGTGGCAGGATTGCCCGAGCGGGACATACAAAGCATTGGCAGATGGTGTTCTTGGGCATTTCGGGGTTATGTGCGGCTTTGAGTGGGTGAAGGGGGTTGGCAGGGTAGGGGATTCTAATTGTTCATTGCAGATGGGGGACTGAAACCTTTGGGATGTTGGTTGATTGGTCAATCCTTTGTCCACTGGGCGGGACAGCGAGCATAGACAAGGCTGGTGGGCCCTAATCTGGGGATTGATCCTGCGTTGGTGTCTGTTTCATGGCTGGGAGAGCGCGGTCTTTGCTGGACACAGCTACTGCCTTTGCTACGGCACCACAGGAGAGTATGGAAACAGCCGGCGGTGATGATTTTACACTTGGGGGGCAACAACCTTGTCTCCTGGACATGCAGGCAGCTGATAAGAGTGGTGCAGAAGGATTTGGCAGTGGTTTTGTGGATGTTTCAGGGTGTGGTGTTAATGTGGTCAGACATTATTCCAAGGCCTGCTTGCTGGAACCAACAGCGTTGGTCACGGGGTATGATGAAAATTAATCCCCAGATTGGCTGTTGGGTCTGCGAGCACAGGAGTTACCAGATCATTCATTCCTGGGTAGAGGTCAGTTGCGAGGGGCTATATAGGAGCGATGGCATACATTTATCACTAGTTGGGGTTGATTTACTCCTGAACGACTGTCAGGAGGCCTTGGAATATGTGCTTCTGCAGGATGACTGCTGGTCGCAGCTTGGGGGTGGGGGGACAGCGCAGGTACAGGAATGTCACCTGTGCCAGTGGCGGGACTGCAGAGGTTTCCGGGGTCCGGAGCATCAGGTTACACTTGGGAGGGGGTGGGGTGCCCCTGACCTGGACAAACCCTGGCCGACTTTTGCTATTAGCATGGCGAAGTCGGGGGAAAGGGGGTAGGAAGCTTGCCGTGGGAAATTTTTCGGCAGTAGCGGTGGCGAGGCACTTAGCTAATTGTATGGCTGGTGCGGCATTGCTCCACTAATTGGATTGTTAAGGTTTATAAGTACAACATATTGTTAAATTGTTAAAAGGTTAATAAAGCTGCGACCAGTTGTGTTCCATGAGCATTTGGTGTGGTGTGGTTTGTGGTGGAGGGTTGGGGGGATGGATGGGGGGGTGAAGGCGATGGAGATTTATGGGGCCCGAAGCACTGGGTCCACCTGCCTCGGTTAATGCAAGGCCACGGGCAGAGTCCCAGCAGCCAATTGTAACCGGGCACGTGGCCCGGTGCGGGGACCCTGCGCGCTGCCTGGTGCAGGGACCCTGTGCGCGGCCCAGTGCAGGGACCCTGCGCACGGCCCGGTGCGGGGTGGTGTGGGTGGGATGAAGGGAGTTCAAATTCATTGCCTCCCTGCGAATGCGGTCACATGGGAGCTAATGGAAGGAGGGCACAGCGGCGTGGGGGGGAGGAGTCAGGCGGCCAGCAGCCTCCGCTTCCTCACTTGCGGCGGCGGCTCGGGGTGCAGGCTTCCCTCCCACCCACCCATGGAAAGGATGGAGGGAAAAAAGGAAAGGGGTGTTGCAGCTTGGGGGGGCAGGGGGGGGAGAGGGATCCCAGACAAACCCTGGCCGACCTTTGCTAATAGCATGGCAAAGTCATGGGAAAGGGGGTAAGAAGCTTGCCGTGGGTAAGTTTTCGGCAGTAGCGGTGGCAAGGCTCTTTGCTAATTGCATGGCTGGTGCGGCATTGCTCCGCTAATCGGATTGTTAAGGTTTATAGGTCCAACCTATTGTTAAATTGTTAAAAGGTTAAAAGGTTAGTAAAGCTGCGACCAGTTGTGTTCCATGAGCATTTGGTGTGGTGTCGTTTGTGGTGGGGGGTTGGGGGGATGGGTGTGTGGGGGGGGGGGGGAAGGTGATGGAGATTTATGAGGCCCAAAGCCTCGGTTATACAGTGATGTCCTTAAAGCAGAATGACTTTCTCTCTGTGTGTCCTTTTTCGAAAGTCTTTTACTATGCTCACGGCAAGTTTTTCGCATTTTCATTATTTTGCAAGCTGCAATACTCCATATATGTTCCTATTTTTTCTTATCTCAGTTGTTAGTTTACGTTTTTACTTATTTCCTTGATCCATCGAAATAATCTCTCCCCCCCTCTTTTTTTAAAAACAGAGACGGTTTTAGAGAAAATCATTTTTATTGATGTTATTACTATAATCGTTAACAACAGTACACCAAACAGTAAACTACAACACCTAAACATCAAAGAGAGCTCAAGGTTGTTCATAAAAGCTGTACAGACAATGTCTTATGGCATAAGAGAACAGCATATATAAAGCAATATATATAAAGCAATAGAGAAAGCAAACCCCGTTGCCGACTCGCACACTCAACAAGTATCAAACATGAGTGCAGTCGATAATTGCCAAAGAATATTATTATTAGTACAATGATCCCTTAACCTCTCTCCCACTGAATTGACCAAGCATCATATTCAGTGGCAGACCCTAGAATAAGCCAGACACAAATAAACAAGGAAACATAGTAAACATATTACACCTTGGCAGACCAGCACTTTCAATAGAACATCAGCAACCTAATATAGATAAGACAAGCACTAAGAGCAGTTCTCCATTTCTAGCCTTTCGATGTATCAAAGCTAACATTGCAATATTTCAACATGCCCCCCTGACCCTCACCCCAGCCCCAACCCCCCCTCGTTCTTCCCCCCCTCAACCCCCTCCTGCCCAAACCCCCCCTCCTACCCAAAGAATATCCAAGGTCCCCACTAAAATTCTAGGTGGCTTGCCTATGAATATCATACCCCGTCCCTCCCCCATTAATCAGGCCCTACCATGTCAGACCCACTGTCGGGCACCAAGGCCCAGATTTCTTGAAACTTACTCATCTGCTGTGGACCTAATAGGCGCGCCGTGCAGCGCTCCATAGTCAGTAGCACCCGCATCCGGCTCTCCCACTCCTGCACACTAGGCCCCGGGGACCCCACCCAGTGGCTCAGGATCGTCTGTTTGGCTACAACAAAACCCTTCTCACAGAGTTGGCGCTTATTCCCTTTTATAATAGTCTTATCCTCATAAGACCCAAATAGGCACCATGCAGGCACCAGGTTCACCTGTTGGCCAATCCAATCACTGAGCTTCCCTCCAACTTCAATCCAAAAGCCTTGGATAATGGTGCACAACCAAAACCTATGTGCCAAAGTGCCCTTCTCTACCTCACATAAGGGACACCTATCAGTAGAGGAGATCCCCGCCCGTGCCGCCCAAGCATCATGGACATAGCTGCGCCACAGAAATTTATATTGCACTTCTTGCAACTGTACTGATTCAGACACTTTGGCTATCTGCTGAAAAGCATTATGTAAACGCTCAGCCGTGCCTTCCAAGATCCCATCGTCTACCCACCTACGCTCTAAACTTTCCAAGTCGGTCCAATCCTGCCCCGCTCTAAGCTCTGCCCGCAAGCTCCGGCCCGTAATTTTCTCCTCCAAGGCCCGAAAGAGGTCTGCCATACCACTCCCCTCCCAGTGCAAGCCCCCAGAAGTTTGACGCTGCAGGCTTTGCACATAATGGAGTGGAGGAGTGGCCTAGTGGTTGGGGCAAGGTACTTCGGGCCAGAAGGTCAGGGGTTCAAATCCCACTAGAGGACAGCAACCTTGGGCCGGAAGGACTGGGGTTTCTAGTCCCACAGGTGCTCCTTGTGGTATTGGGCAAGCCACTTAAACCTCCATAGCCCATGTTCCCTGTAAAATAGTTCTCTGTGTGCTGTGCTTTCCTGTCTAATCAATGTGTTTATAGCTCAAAAAAAAATTTCCTGTCATGATTTGACAATTTCCAATCTATAATCAAACCACTGCTGATCACTGGAAGTAGCGGTATACAAATGTATACTAAATAAATAAATAAATAATGCCTCACCTGAAGGTAAAAGTAAAAATCGTGCGCCTGCAGATGGTACCGGGCACACAGCGACTGGTAGGAGTCCATCTGTGCCGTCTGTGTCATCCGCAGGTGACCCACATATTCCACTCCACATTGTGCCCAGCGCTTCACCACCACCCCCTGCCTTCCCTGGTCAAAATTCCCATTTCCCCGCAGAGGGAGACAATCAGAGCATCTCCAATCACATCCCCTATACTGACATAACAATCTCCACACCTGACGGAGTGCCCCAAGGTAGCTGGAGTGCTTCCAGAACCCTGGGAGCTCTCTCCCTGGCTTATGCATCCAATACATTCTGTGAAAGGGCTCAGAAACATGATCATCAGCTCAAGCGGGACTATTTCTGTCAATCCCACCACTAAATCGCGTAGTGGCCGCAATAGGCTAACAAGATTGTACTCCCTTAGGGAGATAAGGCCTGCCCCCCTCCCCCTCCGGTCTGGACAAGGCCGCAAAAGCAATGCGCGCCTTCTTTCCTTTCCACAGAAATATGGACAAATGCATCTCCAAAACCTTCAAATCCTTCCGTAATAACCATATTGGGGCATTTCTCAGCAGATATATCCACCGGGGTACTTCAATCATTTTAAAGAGGGCTACGCGTCCCTTCAACGAAAGGGGCAACTCCCTCCATCTCCTGAGCCTATCCAACGTGTGAGTCATCATGGGCTCCACATTGACTGCATACAGCTTTCGGAGCTCACACGGAATGTGGATACCAAGGTAGCGAATAGAATCGGTCACCCATACTAACGGGAAGGGACCCCTCCACCCCCACCGAACTGTCCCGCCATTGTCAAGCCCCAGTGACTTCATTTTGTTTATTCTCAATCCCGAGAACCCCCCAAATAGTCCAATCTGGGATAAGGCGAATTCCAAAGAGCTCTGCGGATGCGTCAAGCATAGTAACAGATCGTCCGCAAAGGCACAGACCTTCACTCCTCCATTTGGCCATGAAATCCCCTAGATCTCCGCCGCCTGCTCTAATACTCGCAACAGGGGCTCCATCTGCAGGATAAATAACAAAGGCGAGAGCGGACAACCTTGTCGCATCCCCCTGCGCAACTCAAAAGACTCCGAACGCTGTCCCCCGCCGCTGCTATGAAGGCCAAAGGCGCCATATAAAGGGCCTGTATCCAAGTCAAAATGGCTCCCTCAAATCCAAATCTCCGAAGCACTTCAAACATGTACTTCCACGACACCCTATCAAAGGCCTTCTCTGCGTGTAGGCTGACCAATAGTAATGGGTCCCCCCATTGCACACACAGCTCAGCCCCCAGAAGAACTTTACTAATATTGGAGAAGGCCTCCCGGCCTTTAACAAATTCTGTTTGACAGGGGCTAATCAGCTGCGGAAGAAGCAGCTGCAGCCTTTTCGCTAACACTCCAGCCAGGACTTTCATATCATAATTGATTAACGATATCGGCCTATATGAAGCCGGATCCACCGGATCTTTTCCAGCCTTGTGAATCACCATAATCGCGGCCGTTCGCATATCGCGAGGGAACCCCCCCCCCCCTCAGATAGCACCTCCCCATACACTGCAGCCAGGGTGGGGACCACCTGCAACTCCAGCATCCGATAGAATTCTACTCCGTAGCCATCCGGTCCAGGAGCCTTGTGCGGTTTCCCCCCTCTAATCACTTTCTGAATTTCCACTCCATCTATCGGTCTATTTAACTCCTCAAGGTCCGCTCTCGTAAGTCTCGGCAGCTTTATCCCATCCAAAAAGGCTTTCTCGTTCTCTCTATCCTCTGACTCCGGGGTATACAACTGCTCATAAAATTTCCGAAAAACTTCCACGATGCGTTTGGGGTCTGAGCTCTCAACCCCTGCGCTATCTCTAATAGAAGCTATCATCTTAGGCCCTCCCCCTTCCTTCACCAACCGGGCCAGCAAGCTGCCCGTTTTGTTACCGTACCGGAAGAGCTGATGCCGGTAGTATTGCATACTGTATACCGCTCGTTCTTGCAAAATACCATTAAGCTGTTTCTGAACCGCTAGATAAGCTGGGATATGCGCTTTCCCCTGCATTCCGAAAGACAGCCTCTTCAAACGCCGCAGTTCCCCCGCCAACCGCAACACCTCCCCATTTATTCTACGCTTTTTGCGGGCCACGTATGCAATAATATAGCCCCTCAATACAGCCTTCCCGGCTTCCCAGCACAAGGTGGCAGAACGAGCACTGGGCTCATTGAAGTGCAGGTATTCCTCCCACTTTTGCACTAGATACTGCTGAAAACTTTTGTTCTTCCACATCTGCCTGGGGAAAGCCCATCTAGAGTCCCCTCGGTCTCTGCCCCTCCAGTCCATCCACACCATTGCGTGATCCGACACTAATATGGGTTCAATTTCAGAAGCTACTACTCTGCCAAATTCCCTTTCCACCACTAAAATATAATCAAGCCTAGACCAGGTACGATGCGCTCGAGATAGATGTGTGAAGTCTTTTTCCCCCCCATGCACGGTCCTCCAGGTGTCTACCAGTCCCCCTGTCTGACATAGGTAGCTTACTCCTTTCCTACTCCAGCCGCCTTTCTCTTGCACATCAGACTTGTCAAGCACCGGATCATGAGGGCAGTTGAAGTCTCCCGCCACAATTAGTGGGATCCGCGGTGCAGTGTGCACTTTGCAACCCACCTTCTGGAAGAAACTATGATCATAGATGTTAGGGGCATATATGTTTCCTAAGAAGAATTCCTCCCCATTTAGCTTTAGGTGTACAAATAAGTATCTGCCCGAGGGATCTAAGTCTTCTCTCAATACTTCTACCTGGAGTTCTTTACTTATCAAAATTGCCACCCTTCTTTTCCGGCCCCCCGAGGGAGCAGCAAGCACATGTCCAACCCAGCATTTTTTTAGTTTGTCATGTTCTTTTGCACTGAGATGTGTCTCTTGCAGCAAGGCTACCTGGGCCTTACTTTTCCGCAGGGCCTGTAGTATTTTCGTCCTTTTCACAGGCGAGTTAATCCCCCCAACATTCCACGAAACAAATCGCATATCCTGTCTCATGGGCTCGTGTCAATTGAAGATAACAGCTTGTATTTTCCCCATGTCATTGCCCGGGGTTGCCCAGCCTCAACCCCCAGCTTGAAAACTATCCAGACTAGGCCTCAGCGCCAGATGAAGATATAATGCTGCCTTCTCCACCCTAGAGCACACCTGTGTGCTGCAGAACTTTTGGACCTGGCGATGTCTCCCCAACCCCTGGCGCCCCTCCCACCCCCTCACCCCCTTTACCAGTCCCACCCTCCCAACCCCCCCTGCCCCCCCCTCGCTCCTCCTCCAGTCCCTCTTCCCTAAGCCCCCACCACCCCCCAAGTAAAAAACCTTTCTTTCCACTATCAACCATCTTGGTTGATATTCGAGTCCCTGCCGTGCACTGCAGGACCGCCCCGAGATCCGCTCTGGAGGGATATCAAAGTAAAAGACGCCCCCGCCCAGCTTCCCCCCAGCCCACAATATTCAAACTTAAACAATATTCAAACTTAAACAAGCTTAATCCAGTCAGGTAACATTCAACATTTAACATTTAACATTTAACATCTAACATCGAGGAGCAGAGCGCACCCTCCTGTCTGAGCCATTTGGCGCGGCCCCCCCCCCCCCCATATCCGTTGCAGCATGCCTGCATAGTTAACGGGATACAGTGAACAGTGAACAGCAGGCCATAAGAAAATAAATAATAAAATCTTAATTGCAAAGCTCGTGACCACTACTGTACAGGCACGTGTGAACAGAAGGTAGTCCCCCACTCGCGCAAACTTGCACGGGCCTGACTGTGCTGCGGGAGGCTTCTGTTCCCCTCTTAAGCGGCACACTCGCCAGAACAATATTAGCAGGTAACAATATTGGCAGTTAACAAAAATGCACAATATAGTAAGAAGACCGGAACCATCCACTCCCACGGTCTAGGGCACTAATCAGCGTCTCCAGTCTGTAGCGGCGGGGTCTCCTCCAGCTCCAGCAGGTACCGTTTGGCAACTGCCGCCGAGTCGAAGACAGATGTTTTCCCCATGTTGTACACACGCAAAATAGCTGGAAACGCCAGCGTGAATCTGATTTGTTTTTGAAACAAAGCCACACACACAGGCGTAATTCCCTGCGCTTCGCGGTGACCAAGGCGGAATAGTCCTGAAATAGAAGCAGTTTGCTATTATCCAGATTGAGCTGTCAGTGCCGACGGTAGGCTTGCAGCAGTTGCTCTTTGTGGGCAAAATTGAGGATCCGCGCTATCACCACTCTAGGTCGTGGTCTGGACGCCATCTTCCCGCCAATGTGGTGAGCATGTTCGACTCAGACATCCCCCACCAATGAATCTAGGCCCAGAGCCTTCGGGAGCCATTGCTTTATCAAGGCAGCAGCTGCTGGTCAGTCGTGGTCTCTGGAACACCCACAAGGCGAATATTATTTCTGCGGGAGCGATTTCTAATCATCGATTTTAGTTTGTAAGGCTTCCCATTTCGCCGATTGTTTTCATGCTCCCGTGCCTGTCGGCCTTCATCGTCCTCGATAGCCGCTACCCTATGCTCCAGCTCCTCTATTTTCTGGCCCATTTCCAGCTTCGACGTGCCCATGTCCTCCAGCTTGGACAGGATTTGGTCGAATTTAGGGTTGAGATGCCTTACTACTTCCCTCGCCAAATCTTCAGTAGCTGACTCCACAGACTCTTTACTCGGCGAGGAGGGTTGCGTTCCCACCAAAGCCGAGGTCCCAGCCCGGGCCACTCGCTCTTTCTCCTTCTCTTTCTCTTTTCGCGACGGAGGCGGCATTTCACAGCGTTGGGCAGCCGGTTATGCACAGCCAAGTATTGGAGCTGGGGCTCTCCAATCACCCGTGGCCTCTCCCCAGGGGCTAATTGGTAGATTTTTTGTAGATTTCTCGAGGCGGCCCCGGAGCAAGCGGAGACACGTCTTCACTCGCTCATGTGTCACGTGGACCTCCCAACAGACACGGTTTTATTATGTATTTTAAGTCTTTGATTATAACATAGAGTATTTCATCATATTTATTTATCCTTCCCGATTACCACTCCAAACATCTGATTACCTGGTCACACTATCCGTTGTTTGTTTATAAGATATATATATATATTTATTTTATTTATTTTATTTAGCTGCATTTATATCCCGCTTTTCACCGGGTCAAAGCGGTTGGGGGATACATTTAACACGAGGGGATATGAGACACATACACTAATACTTACAGGGAACATGGGCAATGGATAATTCCCAAAAGCAGTTTCATTGTGTCTTTTTTATATAGTACTAAGTTTCAATATTCTATTCTCTTTGACAATGAAACAACGTGCTTTTATTTATGTTACGATTCCTTCTTATGTTTAAGACGCCTTCACATAGTTTCACACTATGGGCAGTAGAATCTTCCCTTGGGACATATATAAATTTAAAAATTCATTCAATAGTGAGTATTTACAGCTATTTAGGATTATAGCTGGCTACCTCCCTCCTCTCATGTGGTGCATTGAACAGTAATTGTTGGATTTTAATTGTTCTTGTGCTCCTCTCGTATCTGGCTCTGCATTTCCCTCTAAAAACGTTTTTTGCATTTACATGATTTCTGTTCCTTTTCAACAGTGAGTTATTAATTGAAAAAAGGTCTTTTTCAAGACTTCTACTCATTATGTGTTTTCCACATGGTGCATCACGTAAGTACCCTCTCTGTAATATCCTCCATTATACAATATGAGTTGTTTGGCTTTATTATTCTTACTTTTCAATATTTTTAATTATCTTTTAACTATTTATTTGGCTATTTTTGTTTTTTATGTGTTTATGTACTATCTGTCACTTATTGGTTTACCCCTTCACTTTTACGATTATTGTTTTTTTAATATTAATTTTAACAATATGAAGTTGATATAATTATTCTTTTTATGTTTTTGATATTTTATATGTTTCAATATGTACTATTTCCGATTTTACCAGTGTTATGTATTATAATTGTTTTTAGATGCGTACCCCCCGATGAAGGCTCCATGCCGAAATGCATAGGAGCTTTTTACTAATAAACTCAGCACCTGTGACCTCTACTGGCCTTCGCCCATTGTGTTTCTCTTCTAGCTTCTGGCTACAGTCTGAATTTTTAACTGCTTACCTCCTCTCCGTGCAGAAGAAACAGCCAGGCACATTTAGAAAGAAAAGTGCTGCCGGAGCAGCGATTCAGCCCCCAAACCAGCCCGGCGTGCACGGAAGGAGGTGAGTTCCTCTGTTTGTGCAGAAGAAGCAGCCAGGCACATTTAAAAAGCAAAGCACTACGGGCATGCCTGCACCTGGTGAGTCCATGCCTAAGGACCACGCAAAGGATTCTTGGGCATGGCCTTTAGCATAGATCATAGTATACCTACCTAATCAGCTCCTTCCGAGCCAGCAACAGTCACTAAGAGGCATCAACAATCCAGTGTACCCACTGCTCAATAATCTCTGAAAAGAACGCAGAGAGGCAAACCTGAGAAACTGCATCAGCCAACCATTAGAGAGAGACAGAACTACTGTGACTATACAGAACCAGATCGTAATTCCTTAACCTGGTACACAGTGCCTTCACAATGACTCAACAAACACTTCAAATTCTGTCTGGCACACAGATCTCCCACAGCTGATCCAAATAACCTAATGTCTGTTCTAGAACTTTCATGTGCCAATAAACCTCATAACAAGTAACAAATCATCCTTGGAGAATCAGTCTTACATCCACTCACAACACTCTTGGTCATTCCTCTGTGCAATGAACGATATGGATTTTGACAAATAATCAATATCCTTAACCACAGTAAGAGAAACAAACTTGACTTGTTATTTCTACCTAATGACATTCTTGATAACGCACAGCTACCTCCTGTTCAAATGATACCTGATATGTATCTAAACTTAGGGGCATGTTTACTAAAAACCGCTAATTTGCGCGCTGCAAAATAGCGCACTAAAAGCTCTAATTAAGAGCGCTTAAACACCCCGCAAACGTGCGATGAAGCCCCGCACACTTGCGCGTCACAGTAACGGGTGCCGCACAAGTACGGGCCTGCAAATGTCCGATAGAGGCGTGGAAAGGCTAATGGAGGGCGGAGGAAGGCCCCGGAGGGGCGTAGAGAAGGGGTTAATGGGCGGGGAAGGGGAGGGGAGAGGCGCCCCGCACATTATAGGTGCTGAATTTCCCAAAAAAAATAGCGCGAGTGAATCACTCGCGGTAGAATGCATTTAAAGGGAAGAGAAACCATTTCCGTCAGCAATGTACAGCAAAACCGGGGAAACCTGCAAAACGTGAGCAGTGTGATACATGTGCACAGCACAAAAGTGCAATTATAAATAGAAAAATGACCACCACAAAAATATTAAAAATAGTAATTCAGTTGGGGAACAGTTATAGTGATGGGCAAAACTAGAAAACACACCCAGGAAAGCTCCAAAAAAAAGAAATGATTTATGGAAAGGTGTACGGAGCGGAGACTTGTCCAAAAAACATTTCCCTTTTTCTGGAGCTGTCCTGGGAGTGTTTTCTAGGGGTGCTCATTAATATCACTGTTGCCCAGCTTGGGTATATGTTTTCCCCCTTTGTTCTGTGGTCATTCCCGGGTTTTATTTGCACGTTTGTCACCACACAGGGTGAAGGAGCCCACAGTAAAAATGTGTACAGCAGGGTTTGTGACTCCATCCTGCCAGGTTTACTACCTCCAGGGGCTGCACTGTCTCTGTGGCCATAGTGTGGTGCAGCAGACAGAGCCATTACCTTTAGGACTAAAAGGCCAGAGGTTCAAATCCCAGCTGGGGCACTTGCCAGCCCAGTCCCCATATTTTACCCACCACTAAACAAAGATAGCGCAGACACCCCTGTATTGCAGGGAACATAAGCATGGGGGAAACACCCATATTTTACCCAACACCGCACACACACCACAACAATGGGCATACCTACAGCCAAGTCCCCAAAATGCAGTCCCGTACTGCCACATTGCAATCAGGTCATCTGCTTTTTCTGAGAGAAGCTCATGCCAGCATGTTGGCGCACGAGTACATGTGGTGCAGGGAGCAGTGGCAGCTAGCCACAGAGGACAGAGGCCTAGCCATGTGCAGGCTGGCACAGTCCACTGCAACACACAGGCCCTGCCGGATCCACAGGCATGGACATTCCAGGGAATCCAGCCAACTTGTGGCTACAAGGTGGTGCAGTGCACACAGACAGTGCATGCAAGAACAGAAGGTCACAGGTTCAAAGCCCAGCTGGGGCTACCACCAATCCTTCCCACATATTTTTCCCACAACTACACAGTGATAGCAAGGACAAACCTTTCGTGGCGAGGACATATGCAATGGTACTACGTCTATCTTTTACCCCACTGAGCACAGACACCATGTACAGAGGCAGTACCTAGAGCAGAATCTCCCAAATGCAGTCCTGGTGGGCCACACACCAGTCAGGCTCCATGCTGCCACTCATACAAATGCCTGTGCTGTATATCTATGCACCACCCCCATGGCATGTAGATGCAGCTCATGCATATTCATGAGGAACAGCAGGAAAACCCGATCAGTGTGATGCAAACCTGGACTGGAGTTCGGAATCTCTGCCGTAAAGCAGCAGCCAACA
This sequence comes from Ichthyophis bannanicus, assembly GCA_033557465.1. NCBI lineage: Eukaryota > Metazoa > Chordata > Amphibia > Gymnophiona > Ichthyophiidae > Ichthyophis > Ichthyophis bannanicus. The sequence goes on along the minus strand of CM066051.1, from coordinate 63,055,570 downwards.
GGGGCAGACACACCCACACCCACACCCACAGACCCCATTGGCCAATGTCTCCTGGAGAGGCAGAACATTGGACCCTGCGTGCATCTCCCAATACTAGCACCTGCATACCTTAGCAATGTCACCCTACACCTGAGGTATACGGTACACAGCTCTGAGACGCTTGCTAGGAGTACTGGCAGATAGATATCCATACGTTACGCACATACTGCTAGTTGACCCCATCCGAACAATCTGTTCGGTGTTTGCGGTGCGTGCTCCAGCCCTTGCCTCTGATGGTGTTTACCACCCTGGGGAGTGACCCCCAGCAGTACTGCATAGCATATCCATGCCTTGCCGTGCCCAGCACCGGTTTGGTGGGCAAGGCTAATTACCTCCTCAATAGTAGCACCATGATGGCATAGGTGTGGAATTGTGTGTCTGTCTATATACAGTGGGTGTTGGCTGCAAGCCCCTTCTACAGCCCACACTGCCATCACTGTTGCCAGTATTGGCCTGCCAATGTGCATAATGAGTAGCAAGGGACCATGGGTATATCTCAGACAGAGTGGACTGACCAGGATGCAGCTGCACAGGGCATAGGGCACTGGCAGGGGCATGGTAGTGCCTGGCCACCACCTACACAGACAGGGTGACCTCTGTATGTGCTGCTGGGAGATCACTCTCACCCTGAGTGTGCAGTGACGGCAGCATGGCTAGGCACCCCCATAGTGCTATATTGTGATTTTCCCATGTGATATGTATGGGTGTCCTGTGGGGGCCTCTTCATGGACTTATCTGCCTGTGTGTGCTGCCACCCCAGTTGTGGGTGCATGCATGTCCATCAGGACCAGCCAGCAGACTGTTCACAGCTGGTATGTGTTGTGATGGAGTGCCTTGCAGTGGCTGATGGCTTGCTGCAGGTGAATATCAGATGGTGGTGGGGTGCATCTGTGAATATCCAGGCCTACTGTCTGTCTGATATTGTGTTATGAATGTGTGTGGAGATGCTTGTGTTGCCCTGTAGGGTGTCTGTTCCCTAGCAGGACTGGGGTTGATGGTCCACTGTGCTGCCATCGGGGTGGGGTGGGCAGCACTTACCTATTTCACAGGTTATTGCTGCTTTGGAGCTCTGACATGGCCGCATTCAGCCATGCCTGGTGTTGTGGACCTGGTCCTGGGCGCAACATCTTACAATCAGGGTGAGTACAGTAACCGCACAATGTGAAGGTGTTTAGCTACTCTTTGCCGTTTGTCCACCCACTCAGGACACCCTACCAGGCCGAGGTGCTGTGTGGGTGCACACGGACACTTCCCCCTACCAGGCCGGGGAGCTTTAGGGGTGCATTTCCCATCCTGTGTTCAATCGTGGACAGCTTATTTGCATGTGCAGTGCATCATGGGTACGGGTGGCCTAACCCTATCCTGTTTACAACAGCAGACTGTCTGTGAGGTGATGTGCAGGCTATCTGCAGCCAGCCAGGGGCTTGTTTACAGTTATAGAGCTGTAGCCCATGGTTATGTCACTGCCTGTGCACCCAGAGGTAATGAGTTCAAACCCACAGTGGGGTTTTTGTGATAGGGGTGTCCAAAGCATTTTTTAATTTACTGTACATATGTTGCTGCCAGCAATAACACCCTCAGCGTACTGTACCCATCAGGTGCCTCTGAGGGTGCTTTATGGGGCGCCCTATAGGGCACTTTATGGTTGGCATCCATATAGGGTGCACTATACATTATCCTGTGTCGCAACATACATGCTGCCCTATAGGGGACATTCTAGGGTGCCTTGGTGGACGGTGCACTGTAACATGTGCCTTATGGGCCGCCTTATGTTAACATGCTGTGAGAGTGCGTTTGCTAGTAGTTATCACAAATTAAAATTAAAAAGCCTCCTACAGCACTCCACAACATAAAACATACAGCCTCAGCTAGCCTTTTTCACTGGCCATTGTGAGGGATTGAACCCCTGGTCCCTGCACCATTGCTCAGTGTCTTCACCAGTGTGCTGTGGCTCTGATCCTGTGTTTGAGCAGCAGCGCGCAGCCTTGTAGCCATCGGCACGCCATCTTGTGGCGCACAAAATTAACAGCGCGCCGCCTTCTGCTGCGTAACATTAACAGCGCGCCGCCTTATGCAGCCCAACATGGCCATGCCGGTTAAAATAATGCCTCAGCCAGCTGTCTTCAATGGGCACTGTGGGGAATTGAACCCATGATGCCTGCACGAGTGGTCAGTGTCTTAACCATTGTGCTATGGCTCCATTCCTGTAATTTGCACATCAGCGCGCCACTTATCCCTCCCACTATTGGCCTGCCCCCTCACACATCTGCACGCCACCTTCTGCCCACCAGCTCGCCGCCTTCTGTTGCCCAATTTTATCAGCGCGCCACCCTCTGCCGCTCAACCTTAACAGCGCGCCGCCATCTGCCACCCACAATGAACAGCGCGCCGCCGCATGCCGTATAAAAAAAGAGTGCGCCGCCTTCTGCCGCCCATAATCAATATGCCTCCTACACCACTTTTGCCCATAAAGGTTGATGCCTCAGCTGGTCTTTTTCATTGAGCGCAATGGGGGCTTGAACCCCTGGTCCCTGCACCATAGGTCAGTGTCTTCACCATTGTACTACAGCTCTGTTGTTTGGCTAGGCAGCAGTGCCCCACTTAGCCTTCCCACGCGCTAATGTGGGCCCCGCACATTAGCACGACGCACACACGTACGCTCCGGTTTTTTTTGTTTTTTCTGCCTGAACCACCCACTCCTTATATGGCACACGCACACTAATGGGGACCCGCACAGCAACGGAGTTTAGTAAACATACCCCTTAGTTTTTTCAATGACTGATATTCTTCTATGACCATGCCTAGGTTTATTTCTAAATTAATAAGAAAAGAAAATCTGCTTGAAATGAGATGTGTAATCCTGCAATTTCGGAACTTTGCTTATAATTCCTTAGCTCCATCTTTATCTGAAGAACATCTACTTTATGAACAGCATGGTGAAGAGATTTATTTTGATGAGAATGGGGATCTTGTCACTCGATATGATATTATTAATATGGTTGTATTACCCAATGGGACCTGAGTTATACTAGTGTTGGAAGTTACAACCCTTCTGCTCCTCTAGGACAGGACTTTGCCATTAAGGAGGAGGCGATTGTGTGGGAGAGCGCATTTACCCAGGTTAGAATTAAGTATCATTAGAGTATGATGGAAGACATGCATATTATAAAGTGTTTCTAGGAACTGCTGGTTTGCAATTTCCTGCCAAAATTCTGTTGGAATTAATAAAAAAGAGGTTTCCTTATCGTCCCTCCAGTTCAGTCCCTCACCTCTGGGTTGTGAACCTCTTCTCATAGCATGGAGACTGGGTATGGAGACTGGGTATGTCAGAACTGTGACACCACTGTAGATATCCTGCTGGCACCTCCCACCAGCTCCCAGTGTGTGTCGAGTCTCCATCCAGCTGGAGGTAGTGAGCCTAGGTGCTGGGCTCACTAGAGAAGTGGATAAGGAGCTTTAGGTAGCTTAGCTAGGGTTTTTCATTTATCTTTCTCTCCCTATAACGTTTTTTTCTTTTGATCTGTAGCTTTAAAGCTCATTAAAGCTTGTTAAAATAAATAAATAAAATAAATAAATAAATAAATAAAAGCAAGGGCTGAGAGGGGATCGGAAGGGATTTAGAGAAATCTCTTTTCTCCCTCCAGTTTATTTCTGTCCCCTTGGCCTGCTCTCCCCTCCTTGTTGGCACGGAGGGGAGTTCTTTAGCAGGCTTTTCATCGCCTTACCAGCTCAGTTTTCTGTGCCGTAGATTTCCAGTCAGAAACTGTCATCGGGCCTTGTTTCTCTGCTGCTGCTGCCGGCTGGAGCCGGAAGCCGGGATGGAGGATTTAGAGGAAGGTGAGATTCAGGAACCTGAAGATCAAGCAAGGATTATCCGGGTCTTTCGGAGGGAAGAGCTGACAGTGCTCATTACAGAGTCCCTTCAGGCTCTCAACCTTTTGTTGGTGGTACCAGCGGAAGGTGAGGGTTTGGAAGGATCCTCTCATTCAGGTGGTACGAAAGTCCCAGGCAGTTTTTCCTGTTCACCGGTTGGTTAAGCAGATGATTCAGGATGAATGGGATATGTCGGAGGTAGGCTTGCGTGGTGTAAGGCCCATGAATCATCTCTATCCTTTGGCGGATCAAGAACAAGAAGTGTTTCGTTCTCCGCGTATAGATGTGGCAGTTTCAGTGGTCACGAAGAAGACTACTATTCCAGTGGAAGGTAGTGCGACTTTGAAGGATGTACAGGATCGGAAGGTGGACGCCTTATTGAAGCAAGCTTTTGAGGTTAATTCTCTGGCTCTGCAGGCCTCTATTTGTGGAGCTTGGGTTGCGAGAGCAAGCCTTTGATGGTCGCAGGTTTGGAAAATAGCATGGCTTCCTTGGTAGCCGCACACCGCTATCTTTGGCTCAGGAACTGGACGGTGGACAGTTCCTCCAAGTTGCGTCTTAGCAAGCTTCCTTTTAAGGGGAAGCTGTTGTTTGGAGAAGATCTTGATAAGCTGGTCAAGGATTTGGGGGATTCTAAAGGAGGTCACTTACCAGAGGATAAGCCGAAGCAGGGCCAAGCCCCGTTACCTTCCAGTCGGCAACCTCGGGATTTCAGGCGTTTTCGTACCTCACGTTTGGGAGGGTTTCAAAGAAGACGGTTTTCCTTTCGAGGGCAAAGTTTTCGATTATTCCGGGGATTGGGCAGTGGATTTGCTAGTCCCTCTTCCTCGGTTTTTTGGAAAGCACAATGAAGGGATGTGGACCCAGGCAGGAATTCAGCTGGTAGGGGGTCGACTTTGGGAGTTTCTTCCTGCCTGGGTCCAGATAACATCCAATCAGTGGTTGTTGGAGGTCATTCGTGAAGGTTATTCTCTTTAAATTCTTTATTTTCGTTTTATAATAACAAAGGAAAGGAAGACATACAACTAAAAGACAGATACATATAGTGTGATACATACACCAAAGTAAACCCCTGCCACCCCCCTCCCCCCTGCTTCTTCTCTAGAAAACTAATCATTCCCGAAGCGGGCGTGAACTTACATTATTGTGTTACAAAACCTAACGGTGATCGGAAACATGATGAGTGCACATTAAACAGACATGTCGGAACAATGAGCAGATTGTACATAATCATTGAGCATCTACTATTTAAACAAGCGAGAGTGAGTTTGGATATAGGGAATAGCTCTCCGAGATATCTGCTCATATTTACTATATAAGCAGACGAGGTTCCACCCTTCATTGACAGTAAGTCGAGAGCTATCCTTCCAATTCCTCATGATTAAACATAGGACTATACCCAGCATGCAATCAAGGAGAAAGCGACCCTTCCTAGGAAGAGAGGGGACCTCCGCCACTGAGCGGAGTCCCACAATCTTCCAAGAGAGAGGCTCGTGAAGGTGTAGGATAAATTGAATACGACCCCAGACCCGCCCCCAGTAAACCTGTAGTTGAGGACATTCATAAGTAACATGAGCGAGGGTTCCACAGCAGTATGGCAAGACCAACACTGGTCCCTAGCAGTTGTGTTCCATTAGGCTATTTTTCCTGGAGTATAAAAGCAACTATGTGCAAAAAAGAAGAGAGTTTGGGTAACTGAGGCAGACCGGGAAACCCGCACTACTTTGCTCCAGAAAACGCTCCATTGCACAGGAGTTAAAGTGGATTGCAGTTCGCGCTCCCAGGCTAGTTGAGCTCTAAAAGTGGCAATATCTGTACCCTGACATAATATTTTATAAAAGTTAGAGGCTATCCCATGTGTACTACTAATAGAGTGAACTAGTTCTAATGGCCCGTCCTCAATAGGGACAAAGGGCAGCATGATTTGAGCACTTTTGAGGCAGTGTTGAAGCTGCAGCAATTGAAAATAATGTTTCGCTGGTAACGAAAATTCCTTTGATAAATCAGAAAAGGTTTTCCAACGAGCTGCAGAGAAGAGCTGTTGGGGTGTCCAGATCTCCCTAGAGTACCAGGGTTTCTATGCTAACGTTCTATTTAGGACTTGAATTCTGGGGTTATTCCACAGCGGGAGTCCGTCCTAAGGACATACGTTTGGGCCCAGTGATAGAATGAGAGTGTTAAAGACCGCAAGAGTATCGACAATCATTGGGGGATGGCGGGTGTCTGCTTGATGGGACATACCGGGGAGATAGGTCAACGGAATTGGGCTACTAAGCTCCTCTTCAATATCAAGCCAAACTGGTCTGCTGTCTGTTAAGGCATCTAGCCATCGGGCATCTTGTTTAAGTAGGAAAGCTTGATGATATCTGAGAAAATCAGGAAACCTGGTACCCACTAGTTCCTTTGCAGACTGTAGTTTTTGTTTAGCTATCCTTGGTGGCTTGCCCTGCAAGAGATAGCAGACGAGAAGGCCCTCAATATCTTTATAGGTGTGTAGCGGGAGGAAGCATGGCAGCATTTCTAAAATGTAGTTCCCTTTGGGGACTATCATCATTTTCACAGTTTCTAGGCGGCCCCACCATGTAAGGGATAAGGGAGACCAACGATTTGTGAGCTCACGGACTTTGGAGACTACCTCTTTGGCATTAAAACTGATAGTGTCTTCTAAAGGAGCGGCAATAGACATTTTAGGTAAGGGTGCTTGAAAACAAACAACATAATCAGAATCTGTGCAACAATGACATAATCACCGAGTATGTTGGCTAATACACCCCATATTGAAAAGTATGTATCAAAGTATCTTAGAGAAGAAGCAAAACCCCCAATGATATGGCGACCATATGTCTGCGGGAGGAGGCCCTAGAGAGGAGATAGAGACATAAAAAAGAAAAGAAACACCAGAGTCCATAATTAACACTGTCTCTGACACTCATCGAGGCTACTGTGGGTAGATGGAGTCGGGTCACAGATATCATCAAAAGAAGGCAACAAACCGCCCTCGCCAGACTCTTTGCTGAGCCGCGGCAAATCCAATATGGCAGGTACAGCAGATATGAGAATGCTTGCAGGAAAATTCTGGAAGTCAGCGCATCAAGTCGGCTTCTTTAGAATCCAGAAACTCCGCTAGTAGATCAGGGTCCTCAAATGTTCTTGTCTGATTGTGAAGCGTGACTCGGAGCTTGGCCGGATACATCAGGCCATAGCGTGCTTGTAGTTGTTGAAGCCTCGGCCGGAATTCCAGAAAGCGCTTTCGGCGGTCGACCGTGGGTTTAGCCAAGTCAGGATAGAAGGAGATCTTGTGGCTCTCAAACTCCATATGGCCCTTTGCCCGAGAGGCACTGAGAATTTGCTCCACATGTTGATATCTCAAAAGTCGAAAGATGATAGGCCGCGGGGTCTTCCTGTTGAGCGTTATGTTTGTGGGTACACGATGAGCGCGATCGATCTCCAAGTCTTTGGTAAAGGTGATTTGGAGCAGGGAAGGGAGGATTTTACATAAAAACTCTTTCATGTCTCCCGATTCCGCTCCCTCCGGTATGCCCACGAGTCGTAGGTTGTTGCGGCGCGCTCTATTATTGCCATCTTCCACTTCTTTCTGCAAGGCCCGTACCTGACGTTCAACTTTGTCGAGTTTGGACAACCGGGCCGCATGGGAGTCTAATATGCTCTCCATTTTGTCCTGACGCGAAGAGAGCCCCTCTAGCTTGCCCTGCAGTACACCAAGATCTTCCCGCAGCGCTCGGAGCGCTTCACCGTTTGACTGCACGAGGTCCTTAACCCCTCTAATCTCTGCGAGAATTTCCTGCTGCATTTCGGGGCCCTCGCGCAAAGCCAGCCCTTTCTGCGGGGACGGGGGTTCAGTTTTGGAGCGTTTGCCATGAGAAGCCGCTGGAGATCCAAATTCCAGGCGCGTGGGTTTGGTCCCCGCCATCTCACCAATGTGCCCCGGCAAGATCAGATCAGAAGTTCAAGTATATACGGTGTTAATTCAGGATTCTGAGTAGGCCTCTCGGGAGCCTCAGCGTTATGCGACCATCCCGCTGGACATCGGGCTCCGCCCCCCGAAGGTTATTCTCTTGAGTTTGCGCATCTGGTGGTCGACTCTTTTGTCATGTCGCTGTCCAGGGAGCAAAAAAGGACGATTGCGGTACAGAAGACTCTGGCTCGTCTTTTGCAGCTCGGAGCAGTGGTTCCGGTTCCACGAGAGCACTACAGTATCGATCGACTTATTTCGTGGTGCCAAAGAAAGACGGGGCCTTCCGCCCGATTCTGGATCTCAAGGGGGTAAATCGCTGTTTGCGGGTACCTCATTTCTGAATGGAGACCTTATGTTCGGTTATAGTGGCAGTTCGCCAAGGGGAGTTCTTGATGTCTCTCGATGTCACCGAAGCATATTTACACATTCCAATCAGGCCAGAGCATCAGAGGTTTCTAAGATTTGCGCTACCGTGGGGGCATTTTCAGTTTCAGGCATTGCCCTTCGGTCTGGCGACAGCTCTGCGCATCTTCACCAAGGTTGTGGTGGTGGTGGTGGCGGCGGCTCTTCAGAAGGAAGGAATATTAGTTCATCTATATCGCGACGACTGGTTGATTTGGGCAAAGTCCAGGGCCGAGAGTGTGTGAGAGACAGACAAAGTGGTAGAGCTCCTGCAGAGGCTCGGTTGGGTGGTCAATACGGCCAAGTGCCGATTGGATCTGATGCAAGTTCTAGAGTATTTGGGAGTTCACTTCGACACTCATGTGGGATCAGTTTTCCTGCCGGATCTCCGAGCCCAGGGCCTGCGGCTTCTGGTACGCAATTTTTTGAGGACTCCTACACCATTGGCCTGGCACTATCTCCGTGTGTTAGGGACAATGGTGGTGACTCTGGAAGCTGTGCCGTGGGCCAGAGCTTACATGCGTCCCTTACAAAGGTCGCTGTTCCGTTGATGGTGTCACCAGAATGACTCTCTGTCCAAACGCCTACCCTGTCCTTTGTGGATCAGGAAGTCTCTTCATCTGCAGATTCTCATGGTGGGCATGCCTCTCGAACAACCGCAGTGGATGCCAGTGTTAATGGATGCCAGTCTCACAGGATGGGGAGCTCATTGCGGAGAGCTCTTCATGCAAGGCGGCTGGAACGAACAGGAAGCCAAATGGTCCATCAATCGGCTGGAGTTGCGGGCAGTAGCTCTAGCACTTCAGGACTTCAAATCCACCTTATGGGGTCGAGCGGTTCGAGTGCTCTCAGACAATGCTGCGATGGTTGCGTACCTCAATCGTCAAGTGTGCACAGGAAGTGCGGCTCTGGAAATGGAGGCGGAAAGTCTCTTCAATTGGGTAGAGCCTCGGCTTCAGGCTCTGTCGGTGGCACACATTGTGAGAACGGACAATGTGATGTTGGACTTTCTCAGCCGGGTTCGAGTGGATCCCAGAGAATGGGAGCTTCATCCGGAGGTGTTTGCTCAGATTGTCTTCAAGTGGGGATCTCCGGTTATGGATCTCATGGTGACCTTTCGGTCGGCCAAAGCCAGTCGCTTTTACAGCAGGTGACGAGAATGAATGTCGAGGAAGAGTGGTTCTAGTAGCTCCAGATTGGCTTCATTGACTGTGGTATGCCAATCTGGTGCATCTGCTCGATGGGGAACCATGGCAGATTCCCCAAAAGGAGGATCTACTGCTTCAGGGGTCCTTTACAAATGCCTCAGGTACATCGGTTCTCACTTACAGCTTGGCTATTGAAAGGGCTTGCTTAAGGAAGAAGGGTTATTCCAAGCCAGTGATTGACACCTTGCTTCTGGTCAGAAAGAGATCCATTTCCTTAGCATATGCGCGCGTCTGGCGTGTTTTTGAGGACTGGTGTGGTCAATGTCAGTTTTGTCTGGCCTCAGTATCTGTACTGACAGTGTTGAGTTTCTTGAAAGACAGGTTCGATAAGGGATTAGCTGCCAGTTCGTTAAGGGTGCAGTTGGCAGCTATTTCTTGTTACCGAGGAAAGGTGCAAGGGGTTCCTTTGGGGTTCCATGCTGATGTTGTCCGTTTCTTGAGAGCGGTATCCCATCTACATCCTTCGCACAGGGTGTTTTCTCCTCCGTGGGATCTCACCCTGGTTTTAGGAGCCTTGACAAGGGAGCCTTTAGAGCCTTTGCATCAGGCTTCCCTAAAGGATTTGACTTTGAAGACAGTATTTTTGGTAGCCATTTGCTCTGCACGTCGAATCTCTGAGTTGCAGGCTTTGTCCTGTCGGGAACTGTTCCTGACTTTCTCTAGGGAAAAAGTGGTGTTGCGTCCTGTACCATCTTCCTATCAAAGGTAGTTTCATCATTTCATGTGAATCAGTAGGTCTCTTTGCCCGTTTTGGGTGTTTCGGGGGAGACCGCGTCGGACCGTAGTTTGCGTTTGTTAGACATTAAGAGGGTACTTCGGCAATACTTGAAGGTTTCAGAGTCCTTCCCTAAGTCTGACCGTTTGTTTGTTCTCTTTGGTGGGCCACGTAAAGGTAAAGCGGTGGCCAAAGCTTCAATTTCCAGATGGGATCATGAAGCAATAACGTCAGTTTATATCTTGCAAGTTGTCAGGTGTCCTTGGGGCTGTGGGCTCATTCTACTAGAGCACAGGCAGCTTCATGGGCAGAGCATAGCTTAGTTCCACCAGTTGAGATTTGCAGAGCAGCCATTTGGTCTTCCTTGCATACTTTTAGTAAACATTACCACCTGGAAGTTCAAGGGGCGGGAGATGCCTGTTTTGGGTCAGCAGTATTGCGGTCCGGGTGGACAGGTCCCTCCCAATAGTTTACTGCTCTGTTACATCCCAGAGGTGAGGGACTGAACTGGAGGGACGATAAGAAAAGAGAAATTAGACTTACCTGCTAATTGTTGTTCTTTGAGGAACTCCAGTTCAGTTCCGATTCCCGCCTGGGGGTCTTTTGGTCAGTTTCTGCAAAGCCTGCTTTGTGATGCGCTGTGACTACAATCCAATAGGAGAAGTTCAGCAAATGTGGTCTGTATTCAGGCAAAGTATGCCTTGTATTCTTTCTTCTCTCTCCTTTCTGTCCTATTTCTGCAAATGGGAGAGAGAGAGTTATCCTCTCATTTACGGGGATTTAGTTCAGTGTTAGAGTTAAATTGTATTTCATAGAAACATAGAAATATGATGACAGAAAAAGACCACATGGCCTATCTAGTCTGTCCTTCCATATCAACAACTACAGCAGTCCCCTTTTTACCTTTAGTAGGTCGGGTCCACCTACAAAAGTTCCCTAGATATTACCAATCACCAATGAATAGCTTAGACAACTATTGCTTGGCTGCAAGAATTCTTTATTTGGGACAGCAAAATAATTGCAAATGCAGTTAGCAAATGTCAGTCTAAAAATTGGCGAGCAGTGTTCACCCTCCCACGTGAGAGTGATAACTGCCCCCCGACCTTCTACAGTAGCACCCTTATATACCTCTCTATAGCAAAGTTCCAGTGAATTCTGCCTGAATTACTGACGTCTTTTGCAGAACTTGCAAAAACCTGCAAGGTCAGAAGAACTTCTGCAAGTGCTCTTCCCTCAGGACCCTCCCATGTTTATCATCAAACAACAAATCATCAAACAACAGTTGGTATTTCAAGGTCTACTCAAGGTCCGCTTATCAGCTGGTTGCAGCCCCCCTGTCTCTGCTTGTGCTGTGTACATGCCTTCCATTTCTTGGAATTCCATCTCCTGGCACTTGTCTGTTATCTTCAGGGCTCAGAGTTTGGCCAGTATTTCTCCTGTATTTTTCTGGGCCTATGTTCCCGTCCAAAGTATCTGGTTCCCCAGGCTCTCCCGTACAAGGCTGCAAAATACTCTGCTTCGCTAGCCCACATGCATGTCTTCTTGTGCCAATCATATGTTACTGTGTATATTTTCAGGCAGATAAGGGTGCAATCATACGAAGCAAACCTATAGAGCAGGCCTAAAATCCACAATTAGGGGTATGTTTACTAAAAACCGCTAATTTGCGCGGCGCAAAATAGCGCACTAAAAGCGGTACATAAGAGTGCTTAAACGCCCCGCAATCGTGCGTGTCACCCCCGCACAGGTGCGCGGCACAATAATGGGCCCCGCACAAGTACGGGTCCGCAAATGTCCGATAGAGGCGTGGAACGGCTAACGGAGGGCGGAAGAAGTCTCCGGAGGGGCGGAGGGACAGGGTCAATGGGTGGAGAGTGGGAGGGGAGAGGCTCCCCGCACAGTATCGGGCCCGAATTTGCATGTAAAAATAGCGCGAGTGAAACACTTGCGGAAGAGGGCATTTAAAGGGAAGAGAAACCATTTCCGTCAGCAATGTACAGGAAAACCGGGGAAACCCGCAAAACGTGAGCAGTGTGATACATGTGCACAGCACAAAAGTGCAAATAAAAATAGAAAATGACCACAACAAAAATATTAAAAACAGTACGTCAGCTGGGGAACAGTTATAGTGATGGGCAAATATAGAAAACACACCCAACAAAGCTCCAGAAAAAAGAAATGAATTTTGGAAGGGTCTACGGAGCGGAGACTCTTCCAATAAACATTTCCTTTTTCTGGAGCTTTTCCTGGGAGTGTTTGCTATGGTTGCCCATTAAGATCACTGTTGCCCAGCGAGGTGATATTTTGTCCCCCATTTCCCGTGGTCATTTCCGGGGTTTATGTGCACGTTTGTCACCAGACAGGGTGCATATGCCCACAGTAGAAATGCGTAGGGCAGGGTTTGTGACTCGATCCTGCCAGGCTTACTACATCCAGGGGCTGCACTGTCTCTGTGGCCATAGTGTGGTGCAGCGGACAGAGTCAGTACCTCTAGGACCAGAGGTTCAAAGCCCAGCTGGGGCAACTGCCAATCTTGCCCATATATTTTGCCCCCAACTAAACAGTGATAGTAAGGGCACACCTCTAGTGGCGAGGACATATGCAATGGTAAGACATCTATCTTTTACCCCACTGAGCACAGACACCATGAACAGGGGCAGTACCCAGAGCAGAATCACCCAAATGCAGTCCTGGTCACTGTTCCCTCTAAGCTGTGCGCGTGTGCGCGCGCACACACCTTGCCGAGCGAGCGCACATACTTTACAACACAGCGCACAAAAATTATGGTTCTGATTCTGATAGAAAACAACACAGACACCTTAAAATTTAAAAGTTGTGATTGTAATTACTAGAAATTTTCCTCTTCATTTAGTGATCGTCTATTTTCATTTAATTTGATTAAAATCAATATGGTGTACATACTGTATTCTGACGTGTAGTCAGATTTTAAAGTATATAACTCCGAGCGTCGTTATGTGGTGCATAAAAATTTAACCTTCCTTCAAAAGCTGCACAGCTGATATTTTATGCGCACACAGCCTACAGAAAATTAGAGGGAACATTGGTCCTGGTGGGGCACACACCAGTCAGGTTCCATGATGCCACTCATACAAATGCCTGTGCTGTATATCTATGCACCACACCCATGGTATGTAGATGTAGCTCATGCATATTCATGAGGGACAGCAGGAAAACCCGAACAGTGTGATGCAAACCTGGACTGGAGTTGGGAATCTCTGCCGTAAAGCAGCAGGCATCAAGGGCAGACACACCCACACCCACAGGCCCCATCGGCCAATGTCTCCTGGAGAGGCAGAACATTGGACCCTGCATGCATCTCCCAAAACTAGCACTTACATCACTTACCAATGTCACCCTACACCTGAGGTATACGGTACACAGCTCTGAGACGTTTGCTAGGAGCACAGGCAGATAGATATCCATACGTTACGCACATACTGCTAGTTGACCCCATCCGAACAATCTGTTAGGTGTTTGCGGTGCGTGCTCCAGGCCTGGCCTCTGACGGTGTTTACCACCCTGGGGAGTGGCCCCAGCTGTACTGCGTACCATATCCATGCCTTGCCGTGCTCAGGACCGGTTTGGTGGGCAAGGCTAATTACCTCCTCAATAGTAGCACCATGATGGCATAGGTGTGGAAGTGTGTGTCTGTCTATACCAGGGGTGGGCAAACCTGGTCCTGGAGGGCCGCAGACCAGTCAGGTTTTCGGGATATCCCTAATGAACATGCATGAGATATATATGCATTAGAGATATCCTGCCAACCTGACTGGTTTGTGGCCCTCCAGGGCTGGATTTGGAGACCCCTGCCTTACACCTCTGTCATTTAAGATTGTGAGTGGACAAGGTGCAGATGTCCAAGACATCAAAAAGGTTAGATAGAATTTGTCACAGTCCTCCTCACTTCTCACCACCACCAAAAAATTGTCTATTAGACAACTTTTTGGTGGTGGTGAGAATCGAGGAGGAATGTGACACATTCTATATACCCTTTCAATGTCTAGGACATCTGTACCTTGCCCACTCACGATCTTAAATGACAGAGGTGTAAGGCAGGGGTCTCCAAATCCAGCCCTGGAGGGCCACAAACCAGTCAGGTTGGCAGGATATCTCTAATGCAGTGTTTCCCAACCCAGTCCTACGGGGCACACCGGCCAGTCAGGTTTTCGGGATATCCCTAATGACTATGCATGAGATATATATGCATTAGAGATATCCTGCCAACCTGACTGGTTTGTGGCCCTCCAGGGCTGGATTTGGAGACCCCTGCCTTACACCTCTGTCATTTAAGATTGTGAGTGGGCAAGGTGCAGATGTCCTAGACATCGAAAGGGTATATAGAATGTGACACATTCCTCCTCGATTCTCACCACCACCAAAATATTGTCTATTAGACAACTTTTTGGTGGTGGTGAGAATCGAGGAGGAATGTGTCACATTCTATATACCCTTTCGATGTCTAGGACATCTGCACCTTGCCCACTCACAATCTTAAATGACAGAGGTGTAAGGCAGGGGTCTCCAAATCCAGCCCTGGAGGGCCACAAACCAGTCAGGTTGGCAGGATATCTCTAATGCATATATATCTCATGCATAGTCATTAGGGATATCCCGAAAACCTGACTGGCCGGTGTGCCCCGTAGGACTGGGTTGGGAAACACTGCTCTAATGCATATATATCTCATGCATATTCATTAGAGATATCTCGAAAACCTGACTGGTCTGCGGCCCTCCAGGACCAGGTTTGCCCACCCCTGGTCTATACAGTGGGTGTTGGCTGCAAGCCCCTTCCACAGCCCACACTGCCAGCACTGTTGCCAGTATTGGCCTGCCAATGTGCATAATGAGGTGCAAGGTACCATGGGTATAGCCAGGACAGGGTGGCCTGGCCAGGATGCATCTGCACCAGGCATAGGGCACTGGCTGGGACATTGTAGTGTCCGGCCACCACCTACACAGACAGGGTGGCCAAAGCATGTCCTTCTGGGAGATCACGCTCACCCTGACTGTGCAGTGACCACAGCATGGCTAGGCACCCCCATAGTGCTATATAGTATTATGCTCATGTGATAGATATGGGTTTTTATTTGGGTCACGGTTACTGCTCTATCTGCTTGCTGTGTATGCTGACAGCCCAGTTCTGGGTGCATATATCTCCATTGGGAACATGCACTATGGACTAACCAGCAGACTGCTTGTAGCTGGTATGTGTCTTGCTGGATTGGCTTGCAGGGTGCAGTGGCTGTTGGCTTGCTGCAGGGGAATATCTGGTGGTGTGGTGCAGCTTACCATATCCTGGTCTTATGTCTGTCTGCTATTGTGTTATGGCTGTGTATGGAGCTGCCCTGTGGGGGTGTGTGTTCCTCAGCAGGACTGGGGTTGATGTTGACCTCTACTGTGACTTTTGCAGGGAGGTAGAGTGTGGATCTCTTGATGGGAGGACCATTTTTGCTGCAGGGGGTGGCCAGGCTGTGCCTGACAAGGAATATCCATGGTGTTAGTGCAGAAATTAGCTAGCTTACACATTACTACTGCTTTGGAACTCCTGCTTGGTCTCCATCAGCCATGGAAGGTGTTGTGGACCTGGTCCTGGGTGCCTCATTGCACACTCAGGGTGAGCACAGTACCCGCACGATGTAACGGTGTGTAGCTACTCTGTGCCAGTAAAACACCCGGTCAGTGCCCCCTACCAGGCCGAGGTGCTGTGTGGGTGCACCCGGTCACTTCCCCCAACAGGGCCGAGGTGCTGTGGGGGTGCATTCCCCATCTTGTGTCCATCTGTGGACAGCTAATTTGCATGTGCAGTGCATCATGGGTACGGGTGGCCTAACCCTATCCTGTTTACACCGGCAGACTGTCTGTGAGGTGACGTGCAGGCTATCTGCAGCCAGCCAGGGGCTTGTTTACAGCTATGGAGCTGTAACCCAATGGTTACGTCCCTGCCTATGCAGCCAGAGGTCATGGGTTCAAACCCATGGTGGGGTTCTGTGATAGGGGTGTCCAAAGCATCTTCTTACTTTATTGTACATATGTTGCTGCCAGCAATAACACCCTCATCGTACTGTACCCATAAGGTGCCTCTGAGGGTGCTTTTTGGGGCGCCCAATAGGGCACTTTATGGTTGGCATCCATATAGGGTGCACTATACATTATCCTGTGTCGCAACATACATGCTGCCCTATAGGGGACATTCTAGGGTGCCTTGGCGGACGGTGCACTGTAACATGTGCCTTATGGGCCGCCTTATGTTAACATGCTGTGAGAGTGCGTTTGCTAGTAGTTATCACAAAATACAATTAAAAGGCCTCCTACAGCACTCCACAACATAAAACATACTGCATCAGTTAGCCTTTTTCACTGGGCATTGTGAGGGATTGAACCCCTGGTCCCTGCACCATTGGTCAGTATCTCAACCATTGTGCTGTGGCTGTGTTCCTGTGCTCTAACATCAGTGCGCCGCCTTGTGCCCATCAGCGCGCCGCCTTATGCTGCCCAGAAAGAACAGTGCGCCGCCTTATGCCGCCCAGAGAGCACAGTGCGCTGCCTTATGCCGCCCAGAAAGAACAGTGTGCCGCCTTATGCTGCACAAAATGTACAGTGTGCCACCTTATGCTGCCCAATATTTCTGTGCCTCCTAAAATAGTGCCTCAGCCAGCTGTCTCCATTGGGCACTGCAGGGGATTGAACCCCTGATCCCTGTATCAGTCGTCAGCATCTGAACCATTGTGCTGTGGCTCTGCTCTTCTGCTTGCACATCATTGCGCCACTTATGGTTCCCGCGCAGCTTTCCCACCTGGTAAGGTGCGGGGCTCACATGGGCGCCGCGCACCTTGGCGCATATGTAAATCACGGGTTTTTCTTTTTCGGCCCGGAACGCCCACTCCTTATATGGCACAGGCACACTACCACGGCCCCGCACGTTAGGAATGTTTAGTAAACATACCCCTTAGACTAATTATCCCTTCACTTTAGAGATCCTCTGTGCTTGTCCCATGCTTTTTTGAATTCAGTTACCATCCTGATCTCTACCACCTCTACTGGGAGACTATTCCACGGATCCACTACTCTTTGCGTAAAGAAATATTTCCGCATATCACTCCTGAATCTATCTCCCTTCACCCTCATCCCATGTCCCCTCGTAGCAGAACCTGCTTTCATAGAAACATAGAAATAATAATTTAATATTATAGCTACATATAAGTTTAACATTATAGCTACATATTTGTTGCTTCTTTGAGTCTGCTTTGTCATTAGATCACTAGGAGCTGGTGGGAGGTGCCAGCAGGATATCTACAGTGGTGTCATAGTTCTGACTTGCTCATTCTCCGTGCTGTGGGAAGAGGTGTGAGGGATTGAACTGGAGTTCCTCAAGGAACAACAATTAGCAGGTAAGTCTAATTTCTCTTTTTTATACATAAAGAATATCAGACAGAAGGTGAATATCCATTTAGTTCTACAAGGATGTCAACATTTTCTATCCCCTCCATAAAGTCCACCTTGGATCTCCCAAGCACAGTGCATTCTATAATTGCAAATTACTAAGAGGATCTTTTACTAAAGGGTACAAGCTGTCAGCGTGTGTTCTGGTGCATGCTGAAAGCGCACTGGAACATGCATTGACAGCTAGTGTGAGACCATGACAGTTAGCACGGGCCATTTTCCATTCTAACTGGGAATCACAGATTTGAGTAGTAAGGGGGAAGAGAGTCAGTTTGGTGAACACTGTGCAGTTAGTACATGATTAAACCCCACATGCTAACTGTAACACTTGCAATTAGCGTGAGTTCACCTAATGTCATCTCCATAGGTGGAGTTCAGTGCACCCATGCTCTTTGCTTTCCAGTGTAACCAACAGTTAACACAGTTGTGTTACTCCTAATGCGCAATGGGTTTGGTGCAATTGATATGTTAGGTGCAACTCTATAGCACCCTTTAGTAAAAGACCCCCTCAGACAGATTTTAGAAAAGAAGTGAAGATCAGAATTGCGATGTCAAGGTCATGAAATTTACAGTTGTGCTGGTATTTTACAAAGGTCTTTGCTAAACTTGACGTCTTTCCTAAAATACATCTAAGGAGGTACAGGAGAGCATGTGTGTGTGCTGATACGTGAAACCAGTTGAGTCAGTTTACAAACGTACAATCAATGGTGTCAACTCTGCACCTCCCATGTGTAAGTCCCGACACTTATTTCAGAAACTCCCATCTGTAAATGCTGTCACTTATAAGAGTAAATTGCTCATTTTGTAAACTTATAACTTTAAAGGCCTTGAGTAACTACAGAGGCCACAATTTTTAGCTAGCTTAAATTTAGAGTGAGAAATAAACAAGAGGGTTTAATGAGGACATTTTTAAAATTCTTATATGTGCCAGGCAGCAGGTATAAATCCCAAAGTGCACAGTTTTGCTCGTACATGCGTATTCCCTATTTGAAATTTGGAATATATGTATAGATTTTTGATGCAACCTGAACACTCCAGAATGACGCCTCCAACATGCCTCCTTAAAACTTCCACATATTAAGAACATCCACATGTAAAGTGACCCCTTTCTTAAATGGCTGTTTATGCATAGATGTCATTTATATATGTGTATGCCTGACTATTAAGGATGTGCATTTGTTTGAAAAGACACAGGAAATATCAATGACATTTCATCTTCTATTTCATATGGTTTTAATCCAAACACTAATATGAAAAAATCTGAAACTGAGTTAGAAAGTAGGCATCTTCCAGGAGAAGCTATTACTGCTGAAGGGGTGAGGCTGTGGTCAGGCAGCTGTTAGCTGTATTTTTTATTTCTGGTGATCTTCATTCCTGTTCCCTGCGTGGCCCAAAGTTCATCTGGTCTAGAGCTCTGTGGAAAACCCTTTCTGGACCTTTTGCCTCATGAGTTTATTGATTCCTGCTCTACAGCCTTACTCCAAAGTTTCTTCTTCTGCCATGTTCTTGTGCCAGAAATTGGACAACCAGGATCTGGAATAGGCTTGGGAAATGTTTCTGATAGTATAGAGTACTTAGACATGGCTTTACAGATGTTCTGGGTAAAAGAGAGTTTATAGCCAGTAATATCTCTTATCATACTCTGTATTTATTAAATGCATTCCCATTTCATACTCATTGTGGTCCTGCATGTTCACTCAAATCTTTTAATTTTTTCCATTGCAACATAGCCTCTCAACATTTTGAATATGAAGTATGGGCTGAGTACAATTCAATTAATTACATGTATTAATCTCTCCTAAACTTCTTATAACAATTTATTATTTACTCAGTGAATTTAATGAGATCCTTACTTTATTCCATTTGGCGTTCTCAATGATCTTCTACTTAGGGGGATGTTTAATAAAAACCGGAAATGTGCGCGCCGCAAAAGAGCGCACGGAAACGCGGCACTGAAACGCTAATAAACGCTAATAAACGCCCCGCACACGTGCGTGTCATCCCCGCAAAGGTGCGCGGCACACTAACGGGCCCCGTACAAGTGCGGGCCCGCAAATGTCCGATAGAGGCGTGGAACGGCTAAAGGAGGGCGGAGGAAGGCTCCAGAGGGGCAGAGGGACGGGGTCAATGGGTGGAGAGTGGGAGGGGAGACGCTCCCCGCACAGTATCGGGCCCGAATTTGCATGTAAAAACTACCGCGAGGGAAACACTCGCGGTAGAAAGCATTTAAAGGGAAGAGAAACCATTTCCGTCAGCAATGTACAGGAAAACCGGGGAAACCAGCAAAACATGAGCAGTGTGATACATGTGCACAGCACAAAAGTGCAAATAAAAATAGAAAATGACCACAACAGAACTATTAAAAATAGTAATTCAGCTGGGGAACAGTTATAGTGATGGGCAAATACAGAAAACACCCAGCAAAGCTCCAGAAAAAAGAAATGAATTTTGGAAGGGTTTATGGAGCGGAGACTCTTCCAAAAAACATTTCCTTTTGTGGAGCTTTCCTGGGAGTGTTTGCTATGGTTGCCCATTAATATCACTGTTGCCCAGCGTGGAGATATTTTGTCCCCCATTTCCCGTGGTCATTTCCGGGGTTTATGTGCACGTTTGTCACCAGACAGGGTGCATATGCCCACAGTAAATTTGCGTAGAGCAGGGTTTGTGACTCCATCCTGCCAGGCTTACTACCTCCAGGGGCTGCACTATCTATGTGGCCATAGTGTGGTGCAGCGGACAGAGTCAGTACCTCTAGGGTCAGAGGTTCAAAGCCCAGCTGGGGCACTTACCAGCCCAGTCCCCATATTTTACCCACCACCAAACACAGATAGCACAGACACCCCTGTATTGCAGGGGACATAAGCATGGGGAAAACACCCATATTTTACCCAACAACGCACACACACCACAACAATGGGCATTACCCACAGCCAAGTACCCCAAATGCAGTCCCGTACTGCCACATTCCAATCATGTCACCTGCTTTTTATGGGAGAAGCTCATGCCAGCATGTTGGCGGATGAGTACATGTGGTGCAGGGGGCAGTGGCAGCTAGCGACAGAAGACAGAGGCCTAGCCATGTGCAGGCTGGCACAGTCCACAGCAACACAGGCCCTGCCGGATCCACAGTCATGGACTATCCAGGGAATTCAGACAAGCTGTGGCTACATGGTGGTGCAGTGCACACAGACAGTGCATGCAAGAACAGAAGGTCACAGGTTCAAAGACCAGCTGGGGCTATCGGCAATCCTGCCCACATATTTTCCCCACAAATAAACAGTGACAGTAAGGACACACCTTTGGTGACAAGGACATATGCAATGGTAATACGTCTATCTTTTACCCCACTGAGCACAGACACCATGAACAGGGGCAGAACCTACAGCAGAATCCCCCAAATGCAGTCCTGGTGGGCCACACACCAGTCAGGTTCCATGCTGCCACTCATACAAATGCCTGTGCTGTATATCTATGCACCACCCCCACGGCATGTAGATGTAGCTCATGCATATTCATGAGGGACAGCAGGAAGACCCGAACAGTGTGATGCAAAACTGGGCTGGAGTGGGGAAGCGCTGCCGTAAAGCAGCAGCCAACAGGGGCAGACACACCCACACCCACACCCACAGGCCCCATTGGCCAATGTCTCCTGTAGAGGCAGAACATTGGACCCTGCGTGCATCTCCCAATATCAGCACCTGCATACCTTAGCAATGTCACACTACACCTGAGGTACACAGCTCTGAAATGTATATCCCTACGTTACGCACATACTGCTAGTTGACCCCATCCGAACAATCTGTTTGGTGTCTGCGGTGCGTGCTCCAGGCCTGGCCTCTGACGGTGTTCACCACCCTGGGGAGTGACCCCAGCAGTACTGCGTACCATATCCATGCCTGTGCCGTGCCCAGGACCGGTGTGGTGGCCAAGGCTAATCACCCCCTCAATAGTAGCACAATGCTGGCATAGGTGTGGGAGTGTGTGTCTGTCTATACCAGGGGTGGGCACCTCCGGTCCTGGAGGGCCGCAGACCAGTCAGGTTTTCGGGATATCCCTAATTAACATGCATGAGATATATATGCATTAGAGATATCCTGCCAACCTGACTGGTTTGTGGCCCTCCAGGGCTGGATTTGGAGACCCCTGCCTTACACCTCTGTCATTTAAGATCGTGAGTGGGCAAGGTACAGATGTCCTAGACATCGAAAGGGTATATAGAATGTGTCACATTCCTCCTCGATTCTCACCACCACCAAAAAGTTGTCTAATAGACAATTTTTTGGTGGTGGTGAGAAGTGAGGAGGACTGTGACAAATTATATCTAACCTTTTTGATGTCTTGGACATCTGCACCTTGTCCACTCACAATCTTAAATGACAGAGGTGTAAGGCAGGGGTCTCCAGATCCAGCCCTGGAGGGCCACAAACCAGTCAGGTTGGCAGGATATCTCTAATGCATATATATCTCATGCATATTCATTAGAGATATCCCGAAAACCTGACTGGTCTGCGGCCCTCCAGGACCAGGTTTGCCCACCCCTGGTCTATACAGTATGTGTTGGCTGCAAACACCTTCCCCAACCCACACTGCCAGCACTACTGCCAGTATTGGCCTGCCAATGTGCATAATGAGCAGCAATGTACCATGGGTATAGGTCAGACATGGTGGGCTGGCCAGGATGCATCTGCACAGGGCATAGGGCACTGGCTGTGACATTGTAGTGCCAGGCCACCACCTACACAGACAGGGTGACCTCTGTATGTGCTGCTGGGGGAGCACTCTCACCCTGAGTGTGCAGTGATGACAGCATGGCTAGGCACCCCGATAGTGCTGTATTGTGTTTCTTTCTTGTGATATATATGGGTTTCCTGTTGGGGCCTCCTCACAGAACTCTTTGCTTGTGTGTGCTGCCACCCCAGTTTTGGGTGCATGCATTTCCATCAGGGCTAACCAGCAGACTGTTCACAGCTGGTATGTGTCTTGATGGAGTGCCTTGCAGGGTGCAGTGGCTGATGGCTTGCTGCAGGTGAATATCAGATAGTGCTGGGGTGCATCTTTGGATATCCAGGCCTAAAGTCTGCCTGATGTTGTGTGTGTGTGTGGAGCTGCTTGGACTGCCCTGTCTGGTGTCCGTTCCCCAGCAGGACTGGGGTTTGATGGTCTGCTTTGCTGCCATGGGGGGGGGAAGGGGAGAAGAGTGGGGTGGTGGTTCTTTGACCACCTAGGGGTTCTGGGGGGTTTCCACTAACTGAGACAGACATAGATATCCAACATGTTTCTGCAGCACCTTCCTATCTCACAGGTTAGTACTGTTTTGGAGCTCTGTCATGGCCTCATCCAGCCATGGCTGGTGTTGTGGACCTGGTCCTGACCGCCATATCACACCCTCAGGGTGAGCACAGTACCCGCACAATGTGACGGTGTGTAGCTACTCTTTGCTGGTAGTCCACCCGCTCAGGACCCCCTACCAGGCCGAGGTGCTGTGTGGGTTCACATGGACAATTCCCCCTACCAGGCCGGGTAGCTGTTGGGGTGCATTCCCCATCTTGTGTGCATCTGTGGACAGCTGATTTGCATGTGCAGTGCATCATGGGTACGGGTGGCCTAACCCTATCCTGTCTACAACAGCAGACTGTCTGTGGGGTGACGTGCAGGCTCTCTGCAGCCAGCCAGGGGCTTGCTGTCAGCTGTAGCCCAATGGTTATGTCACTCCCTGTACAGCCAGAGGTCATGGGTTTGAACCCACAGTGGGGCCCTTTGATAGAGCTGTCCACAGCTTTAGTTTTATTTACTGTACATATGTCTATGCCGGCAAAACCACACACAGCTTACTATACCCATTAGGTGCCTCTGAGGGTGCTTTATAGGGCGCCCTATAGGCCACCTTATGGTTTCCATCCATATAGGGTGCACTATACATTATCCTGTGTCGCAACATACATGGTGCCCTATAGGGGACATTCTAGGGTGCCTTGGCGGACAGTGCACTGTAACATGTGCCTTACGGGCATCCGTATGTTAACACACTGTGAGAGTGGGTTTACTAGTGGTGGGAAATAAAATATAAATGGAAGGCCTCCTACAGCACTCCTCACCATGATACATACTGCCCCAGCCAGCCTTGTTCACTGGGCACTGTGAGAGGTTGAACCCCTGGCCCCTGCACCATTGGTCAGTGTCCTAACCATTGTGCTGTGGCTCTGTTCCTGTGTTTGTGCATCCGCACGCAGCCTTGTAGCCATCAGCGCGCCATCTTGTGGCACACTAAATTAAAAGCACGCCGCCTTATGCCGCGCAACATGGATATGCCCCTAAAATAATGCCTCAGCCAGCTGTCTTCAATGGGCACTGTGGGGAATTGAACCCATGATCCCTGCACGAGTGGTCAGTGTCTTAACCATTGGGCTATGGCTCTGTTCCTGTTATTTGCACATCAGCGCGCCACTTCTCCCTCCCACTATTGGACTGCCCCCTCATACATCAGCGCGCCGCCTTCTGTTGCCCACATTTATCAGCGCACCGCCTTCTGCCACCCAAATTTACCAATGCGCCGCCATCTGCCGCCCACACTAAACAGTGCGCCGCCTCATGCCATAATAAAAATAACAGTGCGCAGCCTTCTGCCGCCCAAAATTAATATGCCTCCTAAGCACTTTTGCCCATAAATGTTGGTGCCTCAGCTGGTCTTTTTTGTTGAGCACAATGGGGGTTTGAACCCCTGGCCCCTGCACCATTGGTCAGTGTCTTCACCATTGTACTACGGCTCTGTTGTTTGGTTTTGCAGCAGCGCCCCACTTAGCCTTCCCACGCGCTAATGTGGGCCCCGCACATTAGCACGACGCACACACGTATGGTCCGGTTTTTTGCTTTTTTCTGCCTGGCCCGCCCACTCCTTATATGGCACCAGCACACTAACGGGGACCCGCACAGCAACGGAGTTTAGTAAACATACCCCTTAGTGCAAATTTGATTTTATCTATGCTAATTTCATCACCTAATTCACCTTCTCATTCAAATTCAAAAGAAGTTGCTCTACTCTATTGCAAAATTAATTCCAACAGGTTCCATTAAATTCAGTCTCTCCTGATAGTACTATATTTACTCAGGGAGATTAACAGGATCCTTTCAATCTGTTCATCTTTTCAGCCATCTATCACTTAAACGGCATTCACACCCTCAACCCAAATTTCAGTTGCTGCTTTCACCACTTCATTCCATTTCAAAAGAAGGCATTTCATTCTATCTGTGGATTAAGTCCAACTGTGAGCAGCTGAATGATGAGGGTCGAGAGATGGAGAAGAGTATGGCAGCATGATCTGACCAGGGCCCTGGAAGGATCAGATGAGGCGTATGTGTAGAGTCTAATAGGAAGTCATTAGGAATAAATATTAGGTCAAGGATGTTTCCTTTCTTATGTGTTAGTTCAGTAAGAATTTGAGTGTCTCCAAGGGCTTCCAGGAAGGAGTTTGATAGAGTTGTAGGGGCAGATGCTAAGTTAAGATCACCTAGCAGGCTGAGAGGCTGATGTCTTTTTGGGAGAGAACAGGCTTCTTCTAGAAGTATGGATAGCTCAGAGGCATTGCCATGTGGTGTTCTATATGTTAGGCATAGTGATATTGAGTCATTTGAAGCTATTAAGAAGTCAATGTTGGTGGTGGAATCGGCATCATTGGGGTTGAGTTTGAGATCATCCTAGGATATTAAGCAGACAGCTAATACAGTTTGGGCCTGATATTCTTCGGGGATGGCTTTGTGCTGCTACAGCGCCTAGCCTTTGCCGTCAACCTCTAACCTTGTATATTCAATACTGGGGCCATATGTGGTCCAAGCATTGAATATCTGAGGTTGCCAAACAGCCAACAAGCCTTACATGGGTAGCGGTTTAAAAAAGAAAAAGAAAATGCTACAAAAGCATATAGAGCATACAAAATGTGTGTGTGTGTGTGGGGGGGGGGGGGGGGGTGTGGGGTGGAGATGAAGGGGGATTAGCACAGGGATCATTGCTTAAAACAGGCCCTGAGGTAAATAAGCCACATAAAAACTTTATCCATTTTGGTTACAGTAGGATGTTTATTTATACTAGGTAATAAGCCCTTCAGTACTACATCCTCCTAATTTTCACTATCAGGTACAGACCATATTCTTGCATCTTTTACCCATGTCCTCTCTTTCCTCCTATCAACTATTCACTATTTCTGTATGTTAGAAAGGGCTGAGTTTACCTGTTGGATGACACATGTATGAATGCAGCTGTACACATCGGGATTTACAGTTGTTCCCTGGCAGGTTTAGAGTTTTGAAGAGTGTTAAAAGGTTTATCCTCCTAAATCCCCCATTGTTTATTTCCCCCTCCAAGTAGAAATTAAAGAAAGAAAACATCATCTGTAGTTAATTGGTGGTATTTATACATCTAGATTTACAAAATGTCTGACACGTAGAAGTTGCTGATGTTGAGTTTTCCCATGTAAAGATTTGGAAAATGGCTCATTGCCTCCATGTTTAGCAGAGCCTTTTCTAAAATACTGCCGGTATTGTGTATGTTGCAACCTCTGCCACAATTACGATCTCCATGTGCTATCTAAAATGTGCCTTCAAGTGGTTTTAGTTTTTTCTAATAGAACAGCTGATCCAAACCAAACTCCCTTCCCTTTAGTATTTGAACACTTTGGGGTAGATTCCGACCTGCATTTAGTGGGGATATACATCCAGGGCGGACATATATTCCATGCTAAATGTCTGCACCCTATTCCAGTGAATGAGCTTCCCGCACATACTGCAGAGATGTGCATGGAGCTCTGTACCTGGGCGGATGGGTCGGGCCGAGGGACTGCCCTGTATGTCCGGGCCTGAGCAGATGGATGGGGGACTTATTCCACCATAGAGGTGGAATAAGTCCCCTAGATGAGGGAGGACAGAATGGCGGGGCAGGCACTGGCATGGTGAGTGGGGCACGAGGTCCCCGCAGCCCGACCACAGCTATATCAGGCCCGATCAGGGGTCGAGCTGTGGCTAAAAGGCCACCCAGGTGATGTGCGGCCGATCAGGGCTCTGGCATGGAGCTGCGGTGCAATGGCAACAGGACACCACAGCATTGCGGCTCCATGCAGAAGCCAGGCTGAGCTAGCTGTTCACAGCTCTGAATGTCTGGAATGCCTGAATCTGGGCTCATCCTGGATATCCAGGTCCTATGCCACAATTCTGCTCCTGTGGGGCTGTCTAGCCCCTGCAGGAACAGAATTGGGTGCATCTCTGGCCCGTCCAGATTTCTGGATGTCCAGACGGGCCAGACCTGCACCTACGGAATTAGCCTCCACATCAACATGTATTTCTCTATATTTAGATACCTTGAGCTTCCGAGAGATCTGAGAAGTGGTGATGCAATTACGGACAGACAGACAGAAAAGAATCTGAACGTCATCAGCATAGATGAAGAAAGTAACATCCAGAGACTGAATCAAGGAAGCCAGGGAGATGAGGAAAATATTGAAAAGAATAGGGTCCAGGACCAATCCCTGAGGAACCAACTTAAGGGACACTTTTTCACTCAGGCCTTCCCTTCTGCTATCTCCATGTTTGATGATTGGTTTGTTCTTTGCGCAGTCCATGGTATACACAGTATTCTTCAGCAGCACCATAATTCAAAGGCATCAATTTTCTTCCTGTCTATCTTTTTCACTGTCCAACTTTCGCATTCATATGACATTATTGAAAATACCCTGGCTTGGACAAGTTGAATCTTTGTATGAAGGGAGAATGTCTGCTTTTGAGAATCTTGTCTAGGTCCTTCATAGCCATCCTGCCAGGAGCAATGCGTCATCGGATTTCTTGACTGCTTGTCGTTTCTTTTTTTGATTATTGATCCAAGCAGGTTAAATTGTCCACTATTTCAATTTCTTCTCCATCAAGGATGAACTTATTGATTTTGCCAGTTGTCAGGATCTTTGTCTTCTTTACGTTAAGGTGCAGGTCCATTTTAAGACAATATTCCTTGATCTTGAGAAGGATATGTTTCAGAGTGAGCAACATCTGACCAATCATTTCTCATTTGTAAATAATGACATTTATACCAGAAGTCCAATAAGAATAAACACTTGCAGAATTATTAAAGTATTTACTTCACTAATACATCACTACTACTACTAATATCACTGTTACTATTACTACTACTACTAATATTTATTTCTATAGCACTACAAGACATATGTAGCACTGTTGTTGTTGTTAAGTGTCGTCGAGTCAGTGTTGACTCCTAGTGACCCTCTGGATAGTTGACCTAAACTTTATTCGGTCTTCAGGCAAGCAGCTCATTGTTGATAGAGCAGTATCCATAGTTGCTGTTATTGTATTGATCCATCTCATTGCTGGCCTTCCTCTTTTACGGTGACCTTCTACCTTGCCAAGCATTATGTCTATCTCCAGGAACAAGCAAGAATGTAGTCTTCACATACGGGTGATTTCGGTACTGACGGAGCCCGCGCAGGAACTCTCCCCAGCATCCAATAGGAAAGCTTTTGGGAGCATCTCACCATGCCTGCGTAGCTGCCTTCCTGCCTTTCCAGCCTTCATTTTCCATGGAGCTGAGAAGAAGTAATTCCTGTCACCGCAGAAAATTCGTCCTTTCTTTTTTTTTGTGGTCGCGACTGTCTTCCTGTCGACGCTTGTACCGACCCTGTCGGTGCTTTCTTTCTAAAAAAAAAAATCTTCTGTGAGGGAAAGAATTATTTCTTTCCTTCAGGCTCATCGATGCCATCTTAGGCTTAGGCCTCCCCTTTTGTCACAGACAAAATGGAAAAACCATCAAGTGTTTTTAAGAAGTGTTCCAAATATGGCAGTACCTTTTCGGCCACAGACACCCATGACTGGTGTCTCAAATGCTTAGGACCGGATCATCAACTGTCAGAATTTCCTCTTTGTAGGAAGATGACAAAGAAAGTCCTACAGAATCGAGCTGCAGAGCTGGACATCCTCTTTGCTTCCGATGCAGTATCTTTAGCATCAACGTCATTGAGAGCTTCATCTTCCTCCCAAGGATCTCAGGTATCGAAACCTAAGTCTTCATCGAAGACTGACTGGCCCTCCAAGGGTAGATCTCCTTCTAAGCATTGAGATGCCTCGGGAGTTGCCCTGGAGGGGGTCACACTTACCAAACAACCCCAGTGGGAGGACCTTCCCTCCAAAGCGTTAGTGGGGTCCTAGGATGCTCCCGAGGCCTCCACCTCTGGAGAGCTCCTGGTGCCATGTTCAGGGATCGTGGCCCGCAGTTCCGGTACCGATAACAAAGCATCAGCAAGCTCCATGGATCAATGTATCTTGGCCATCAAATAGAGCTTAGCGGCCTTACTGGCGGCCTCGGTACCAGTAAAACCTTTATAGTCGATTCCGCAGGCATCGGTACCAGCTCGGTACTGACACAACCTGCATTCACTTTTTTGCCACTTACCAGGCTACCACCCATGCCAGCCCTCGAATCTGTTTCTGGTACCGAGGTTCCGGCACCACAAGTCTCAGCTACTGATTTTGATCAGTACCGAGTACGTGCAGAGTGGGCACACCCTGCCCGTCAATACTTTGAGTCTTCAGATTCTGATTCGTTGGATAAGGAATCGTCCGATACCTGGGACATGAGAACTATCTTGAAAGACTCATCTCCGTCTCCACAACGTCGCATGTCCCCTCCGGAGACTTTATTCGCGATGTTGCTCAGGTCTGTCCATAACTGTGACATCGGAGAAAGAGCCTAGGGCCGAAGAACTTGTAATTCTTCAATACCCTAAAGCCCTGAATGACATTGCTATGCTCCCTATCCACGGCATATTTCATGACCTTATGCTTCGTTTGTGGGAAACACCTCTTACTATCTCTCCATATACCCAACGACTCGATACCATGTACCGGATACTGGAGTGTCCAGGTTTTCAAAAGATGCAATTGCCGCACCACTCCATGGTGGTGGAATGCACTGAATAAAGAGTGCTAAGACACGTTCCTTGAGCCCTCCAGGTAGGGAATCGAGAACCCCCGATGCCTTTGGTCGACGTTGTTTTCAGGCCTCCATGTTATCGGCCGGGATCAGTTCCTATATACTATATATGCATATGTTCCTTAGAGAGGTGGCTCCTGTTCTCCCTGATGGCAAGAGAGAAGATTATCTCACAATTGTAAAGCATGCACAGAATGTTTCAAAGTTTAACAGGGCAACCTTTGACTGTTTTGAGTGCATCAACAGAACTTTATCCATCTGCATTGGTGCACGCAGGATTGCTTGGCTCCAAGCATCGGATCTTGAACTATGGGTTCAAGATAAGCTGGGTAATATCCTTTGCACTGGTGAAAACCTTTTTAGCAAGGATTGGAAGGACAAGGCCTCTCAGTTAGAATCCAAGAACACCACTCTTAATAGGCTACCTAGATCTACTGCCAACCCAGCTAGGAAAAAAGCAACAAAGAAAGCTTTTTTCAATAAGAAAACGAAGTACTATCCTTCTTACACCCCTGCTGTACAGTGTCAGCACCATGGTCCTCAGAAAGGTCAGCAGCCAACAAAACAGCAAAAGAAGGCTCAGACTCAGTCACAGCCACCTCAGCAGACCAGCCTCCTCAGGGTCTTTGACTCCTTCCTGGAGAACATAGCTGTTCTGCCTCTGGAGATTCCAGATCCCTTCCATATCCCCAGCAGACTGTCACTTTGCCCATAGGTGGCATTTTATCACATCGGAGCAGTGGACACAGTCCATAGTACGGGATGGGTATAAGTTTCATCTATGAAGTCTCTCAGCCCCCTCTCACTGCTCTGTTGTTGCAAGAGGTCATCTCCCTTCTCTTACAGGGCGCAATAGAGGAGGTTCCACCATCCCAGCAGGGAATGGGCTTTTATTCTCCATACTTCCTCATTCCGAAGAAAACAGGAGGGTACAGGCCCATTCTGGACCTCAGAGAATTGAACAAGTATCTGCTACGGGAGTTCAAAATGATCTCCCTAGGAGCCCTTCTTCCGTATCTCCAGAGTCAGGATTGGCTCTGTTCTCTAGATCTAAAGGAGGCAGATACTCACATTCTTATTCATTCACAGCACAGAACGTTCCTGCACTTCATGTTCCAAAGGAGACATTATCAATACAGAGTCCTGCCTTTTGGCCTCTCCTCCACAAAATGCATGATGGTAGTAGCCGCATTCCTAAGGACTCTCGAGATGTTTATCTTCTCTTACTTAGACGACTGGTTCATTCGAGCAAACACCTCTCTAGAGGCCAGCCTTTCCCTCTCGTATTCTATGCAGGTGCTGCAATACTTGGGATTTGTAATCAATCTTACAACTCGTCCCCTTTCAATCTTTAGGGTTTATAGGGGCTCTCCTAGACACTCGCCAATCAAAGGCATTTCTGCCCCAACTCCGCTGCGCTCGAATCAATCAGTTAGAATTTGAGGAATGCCTCAAGAACTTTCTCACTGCTCGAGAAATGGTACAACTTCTGGGTCATATGGCTCAACGGTGTATGTTGTTCCATATGCTCATTTACATATGTGCGCAGCTCAATGGACACTGGCTTCCCAGTGGTATCAGATATTGGGTTGCCTGGGAGACAAGATAATGGTCTCTATCCACCTAATCTCGTCTCTCCAGTGGTGGCAATCCCCAGAAAACCTAATGGTAGGGTCACCTTTCAGACCATCTTCGATTCTGCACATGTTCTACTTGGACAAGCAGGGCAGAACAGGCTCTTGGACCCTCTACAGTGAGGCCCTGAATCTGTGGTCTTTTGCCATACAGCATCACTTTCACCTACATTCGGTGTATCTTCCGGGCAAACACAATTTCTTGGCAGACAAAGTGAGTCGAGTCCTTCTACCCCACGAGTGGTCTCTCCATGCAGACAAAGTCGCTCACATTTTTCAGTTCTGGGGAAGCCCAGAGAAAAACCTGTTCACAAGTCCTCAGAATACCAAGCTTCCTCGCTTCTGCTCCAGGACTCCTTCACCGGACAGCCAGCAGGTGAATGCTTTTTACCTCCACTGGGGTCAAAGCTTCCTATATGCCTTCCCTCCCATTTCCCTCATTCCCAAGACTCTTTTCAAACTCCAGATAGGGGCTACATGATACTCATAGCCCCACACTGGCCATGACAACCGTGGTACCCTCTCCTTCTACGCCTGTCTCGGGCTCAACCCATAGATCCGGGATCTACTTCAGATCACCTCTCTCAGGGGGAGGAGACGTTGCTCCATCCCAGTCTGCAGTCCCTGCATCTCACCGTATGACTGCTGAGGTCTTAGCCTTCCAGGATGTTATCCTTTCCCAGGAGGTTAAGGACATTTCTTTGCTTCAAGGAAGTCATCCACCAGGTGTTCCTATGCCTTCAAGTGGCGTAGATTCGCTCTCTGGTGTTCTCATAAGGATCTTAACCCCTTCTCAGCTCCGGTGGAGGCATTACTTGAATATCTCCTCCACCTATCTTCTTCTGGACTCAAAACCAATTCGGTAAGAGTACTCCTAAGTGCAATTGCGGCCTCTCACCTGCCCTTAGATGGTCAGCCCATCTCTTCTCAGCTGCTTGTAGCATGCTTCATAAGGGGTCTTATATTAACCAAACCTCCCATTAAGCCTCCTCCAGTGGCATGGGATGTTAATGTTATTTTAGGACAGCTTCTTAAGCTGCTCTTTGAACCTTTAGCCACTACCTCACTGAAGTTTCTCACATGGAAGGTCATCTTCCTTATTGCCCTCACTTCAACAAGACACATTAATGAGCTCCAGGCTTTGGTGGCTACCCTTATACACGATTCCACCATGATAATGTAGTCCTTAGGACTCATCCCACTTTATGCCGAAGGTGGTCTTGCCCTTCCATTTAAACCAGTCAGTCTACCTTCCTGTCTTTTTCCCTAGACCTCATTCCTCTAGGGCAGAGGCAACCTTTCATATTCTGGATTGCAAACATGCTTTGGCTTTTTATCTCCAGAGAACTCGAGAGCAAAGAAAAGCTTCCCAACTTTTCATCTCCTTTGACTTGAGTCACCTGGGGTTGCCAGTATCCAAACAAACTCTTTCGAGGTGGATAGCAGACTGCATCTCCTTTGCTTATGAAAAGGCAGGACTCTCTCTTGCAGGTCACGTCACTGCACTTAATGTTCGAGCCATGGCTGCCTCCATTGCAAATCTATGCTCTGTAGCGATTGATGAGATATGCAAAGCAGCAACTTGGTCTTGCTGCTCACTATTGCCTAGACAAGGACTCCCACCGGGACACATTGTTTGGCCAAACTGTTCTCCAGCATCTCTTTCACAGATCAACTCCTTCCCTCTATCCGAGTTTCGATACTAGACATCCTTGGAGGATGCATGATCTCTTTAGTTATACCTGTGATTCCACAGCCAACTCTGAGGTCATCACTCTGGCATCTCCGAGCTAGGGAGTCCCATAAGTGAAGACTACATTCCTGCTTGTTCCTGGAGACAGCGTAGTTACTCACTTGTAACAGGTGAGCTCCGGGAACAGTAGGAATTTAGTCTTCATATCACACCCTCCTCGCCTATGATTTGTAGGTCTTCTTCTTCTCCTTCTCTCCTTTTATCTCAGCTACAAACTCAACTGAGGAGGGAGAGTGCAAATGGAGGAAGGCAGCTACACAGGTGCGGTTGAATGCTCCCAAAAGCTTTCCTATTGGACGCTGGGGAGTGTTCTCATGCAGGCTCCATCAGTACCGACATCACCCATATGGAGTGGAGGAGTGGCCTAGTGGTTGGGGCAAGGTACTTCAAGCCAGAAGGTCAGGGGTTCAAATCCCACTAGAGGACAGCAACCTTGGGCCAGAAGGACTGGGGTTTCTAGTCCCACAGGTGCTCCTTGGGCAAGCCACTTAACCCTCCATAGCCCATGTTCCCTGTAAAATAGTTATCTCCAAGTTATAATGCCCTGTTCAATGTAATTTCAGTTTGTTCAATGTTAACTGCACTGATGCAGAATAGCACAGTATATAAGAGAAATAAATAAGACTAAATTCCTGCTCTTCCCAGAGATCACCTGTTACAGGTGAGTAACTATGCCTTCTCCAATGATCTCTCTCTTTGCATGATGTGCCCAAATTATGAAATTTCATCTGATACAAACAGGACAAATAAGAGATTGGGGCATGGGTGTCAATCCTGGAGGGCTGCAGGCCAGTCAGGTTTTCAGGATGCCCCTATTAGATGTGCATGGGACACATTTGTATACAATGGAGGCAATGCCTGGAGATATTCTTCAGGAATTTTCTTTAGAGATATCCTAAAAACCTGACTGCTTTGTGGCCTTCCAGGATTACAGTTTGAGACTGCTGGATAAGAGAGCCAGCTACAGATAAGACTGGGAAACTGAGGGAAGATCAAATCGACTGAAGAAGTTGAGATCTATTCCATCATTTCAGATCCTTGCCATTTCTTCCCTTTTGCCAGCTGAAAGAGCCCGAGTGATCATTTCCCCACAACACCTTACCTACGAAATAATTAAAAATTACAAGAAAGACTTAATAATTTTCTTTCAAAAATATCCACAATTCTTTGTTTCCCTCTGCCACCTTTCTATTGTGGTCTAATGGGAAACATTTTTGTTTCTTCTTATATTTTACCTATTTAAGGGATCACTGATATGCTTAAAATTTCTATTTCTGCCATACTTGCTTTTGCAAGAGTAATCCTATTGGTAAATTTTGACATTTCATATATAAATATTAAAAAAATTAGTCACAGGAAACTTGAATTAGGAACAGGCTACATCAAGGTATGAGTTTCAGCTGCAGCTGTCAGAAGGTTAGTGGATAATAAATCCCACTCCACTACCAAAATTCTGTCGATTATGATGATAAATATTATAACTGCTAAAGAAAGCCTGGTTGGTGCTCGTGGAAGCTTATTAAAGTTAAGCATTATGCAATCTATGCTATACAAATATATTCATTGCTATATTTGCGCAAGCAATTTGCAAAAACTTTTAATTTTAAACACCCAAATGACCCACAGAAGTCATGACAAGTGCATCTCCCTAGTAACTGCGCTCATCAAAATGTGACAAAATTTCACACCTCTAATCCACGTTTTTGAATGAGAACCACAACAAGATTTATTAAAAATGTAAAACTTAGGTAAGGGCACATGTATTTTCATTTGTATGTGATTTTGCTATTTGTCTAGAAATGTTTGGATAGATCAGATATAAATGGAAGGAAATGAAAATAAATACAGGTGGATCAGAAGAATGTTGATGTGTTTCTAATACTCGCCACTTTCAACCCTTCTTCTACCTTGAGTTGGTGCCGGCCTCATTCTATTGTCTCAGTTCCTTCTCTTACATATGGCTGGTCCATATTATCCATGCTGCCATAAATATTATAACTGGTGGAGTATCATTTGAATATCTGGTACTACATTTCCCAAGAGCCTTCAAGTCATCATTCGTTGATCATGTGATCACCTTAGAGGGTTTAATAAGCTTTCTTCTTCCGGTAATGAAGTGAGTGACTGGGTTTGAGAAAGGGCCAGGAATACCTGTGGCCAGAAATGCAACGTTGGGTTACCTGATTTGGGAGGATTTTCCCTGATGTTGTTGCCACATTTGGATTGAAGAACTGCACTGGCGTCGTTTTTGGCTGGATTTATGACCGGTTTTGGTCGAGGACTATTTGGGATTTCTCTCCGTGAAGAAAGGATGTATGGAGACGGATTGTATCGGTTTTGCTATCCAAGCTAAGTAGTTCTCCAGCTTTTATGATATATGTGTATAAAAAAGACTTAATTTGGTGTTGGGAGGTTACTCTCTCAGGGCCTTTCTAGTGGTTTTTCCACTATTAAAAAAGATAAAAAGGAACTTTACACCTCGAGAGGACTTGTTCCTCATGGTGCATGTTCCGACAAAAAGTGTATGTTTGTCTGTTTCCCTGGGTTTTGGAGCCATAAATATTATAACACACATTTTTCTTTTCCCATATCTGTGTTTTCAGAAGGGGGCATGTTTACTAACAAGAGCACCTCTAGCGTGTGCGTGGGCTGCAAAAGCACCACAGAATTCTGCGTCAACTTCAGGGTGCGTGTGCATCTGGGCCCCAGCCATTGGTGCATTGCTAAGGTACAACAAGTCGGTAATCTGGCTTGCACTTCCATCTACCACCTGCACGTCCATCTACCATTGCAATTAGCGTGTGGCTAAAATGCTCCTGCTAACCACAATGTGCTGTCAATGTCCATGTTATGCTCCCAACTCGTCCTGTCTCCACCTATTCATCTGCTAAACGTGTAGTGTGGGGTTTTGTGCACTGGACCTCATGCTAAATTTTTAGTGCAGCATGCTCATTGCATAGTAAGCTACACGCTAGCAGTTAGTGTGGTATAGTAAACATGCTGCATAGTGAATTAGCCTGTTTCCAGTCTTCCTCACCTGTTTCTGTCCTCCTTTGATATTGCACCTGCAGTGTTATTACTCTTGGCTTTGGTCTCTTTAATAAACTGGAACAACAACAGCTTAAGTAGGGAAATGGTTGAGGTAAGAAGGCAACTATTGCCCCTATTCCAACCTTCATTTGCATGAAGTGCGATAGGCAAAAATATCCTGGAAAATGCTTTGAAATCTTCTGTTTAGCATGTGGCAGCAGCCAAAAAAGCAAAAGGAACTTTAGGAATGTTTAGGAGAGCAATGGAGAATGGAACAAGGAATATAATAATACTAATGTATCATTCCATGGTGCAACCGCGTTTTGAGTACCGTGTGAAATTCTGGTCAGTGCATCTCAGAAATAATATAGTGCAATTAGAAAAGGTACAGCAAATGGAACGACCCCCTCCCCCCCCCAAACAAGGAAAGACTAAATAAGTTAGTGCTCTTCAGTTTGGAGAAGACAAGACTGAGGTGAGATATGATAAAGTTTATCACATAATGTGCGGAGTGAAATGGGAAAATGCAAATCAGTTGCTTGCTGTTTCAAAACATACAAAGACTAGGAGTCATGCCATGAAGTTTCAAAGCAAATTGGAGAAACTACATCCTCAAAGCACAATTAATCTCTCAACTTTGTTCCTGGAGGATGCCGTAAGTACAGTCAATGTAGCTGGGTTTAAAAAAGGTTTGGACAATTTCTTGGAAGAAAAATTCGTAAAACATTATTAAGGTAGGCTTATGGAAATCCACTGCTTATCCCTTGGATAAGCAGCATGGAATTTGTCTACTTTTTAAGTTCCCATCACGTACTTTTAACTTAGACCGGTCACTATTGGAAACAGAACACGAGCTTGAAGGACTTTTATTCTGGCCATATAGGGCATTTCCTAGGTTCTTGTGTTCTTATCTTGGACAGCGTAACTCTACACCCAGTGACTGGTTGACATGCATCAAAACTACCTCCAAATTGCAATCATTAAGATACTATAATCTGGGGTAGTCTGGGATATAGGGACTGAATATCTTTAAAATGCAAATAGCGGTGTTTATTCACTGTCTTAAAATGGATGATGCTGATATTCTGAGGAATTATTCTTCCTTTTCAGATATGGACAACTGTATGAAGTGCCCAGAGGACAAATGGCCCAATCAGAAGAGAGATACCTGCATCCCCAAAAGGATAACTTTCCTGTCATATGAGGAACCTTTGGGGCTGTCTTTGACTTTCACCAGTATTTTTTTCATTCTTATCACTGCTGTTATTCTGGGGATATTCCTTAAATATCAGCACACTCCTATAGTGAGGGCCAACAACCAGAGCCTCAGCTATATTCTCCTCATTTCCCTCATCCTCAGCTTTCTCTGCTCCTTATTATTCATTGGCCGTCCTGAGAAAGTCACCTGCATTCTCCGGCAGACAACCTTTGGGATCACTTTTGCCATCTCTCTCTCCTCCATATTGGCAAAAACCATCACTGTGGTCATAGCTTTCCAGGCCACCAAGCCTGGAAGCAAACTCCGGAAATGGATAGGTTCCAGGTTCTCAAACACTTTAATCCTTTCCTGTTCTCTTTTTCAGATTTTTCTATGTCTCATCTGGTTTTGTATTGCTCCCCCATTCCCATATTTTAACATGCGATCAGAAACTGGAACAATACTAATTGAATGTAATGAAGGGTCAATAACTGCATTTTATTGTGTTCTGGGTTATCTGGGAATTCTGGCTGGTATCAGCTTTATTGTAGCTTTTCTAGCAAGAAATCTCCCTGACAGTTTCAATGAGGCCAAGTACATCACCTTCAGCATGCTGGTGTTCTGCAGTGTTTGGATCTCCTTCATCCCAACCTATCTGAGCACCAAGGGCAAGTACATGGTGGCAGTGGAGATATTTGCTATACAGGCCTCCAGCGCTGGACTATTAGGATGTATCTTTTTACCCAAGTGTTATATTATTCTACTGCGGCCTGACTTGAATAGCAGGAAGTATCTAACAAAAAAATGAAATGGTCAACATTTATAGAGGAGATAGTACAGTTAGGACTGCGCCAGTCCAATTTTGTAGAATTATATATGTCCTTAAAGTGTGATTATTGATGCAGTGGCGACTGAATTTTTTTTTTATTAAGTACAAAACATGCAAGAAGAATAGGGCAAAAGACAGAAGCAGGGAAATAGAACATGTTCTGCACTCCTAGGACCTCGATACTGCTACTGAAGCCTGGCAATGTGCAGTGATGATCTTGCTAGTGCTGAAGAGGATAATGAGCTGCACATGCTTTTGATTTATCTCGTGCATGGATATCTAATGATGATTTCAATTCCCTAAGATTAGATAATAAATTAACTTTAATCTGTGTGGTTTTTTTTAGTGTTTATCAAGAAATTCCACTCAAAGTAATTCACTATGGGGCATATTTACTAAGCCTTGTGGCAGTAACGCATATGTGGGCCATGTTACCAGCGCAGGGCACATGGATAACTACAGTGGAGCATACACATCGCGTGCTACCAGGGAGACCAGGCTGTATATGCAACTAATGCCACGAGGTGAGGTTAGTTGCACCAGTGCTACCAGCATCAAGCAGGGTTGGCATGAGCCATTGGCACCCATGCTAGCCACGACCCGCCAGAAGCGCCAGCAATCTGCCAATATCCCTCCCAGAGCCACCCCAACGTGAGCTGCAAGAGCAGCTCAGAGTTTTAGCACAAGGGCCCCTGTTATCTTTTAGCACAACTCCCAAATCGAATGTTAACCCCACGCTACCCTGGTAATGTACCTCAGTAAACATGTCCCTGTTTCCTTATGTTACCTTATTAATCACATTAGTCTGAAAATCTGTATTGAAAAAGTACAAAATTTATTTAGACAGTTTTTGTATACCGCCTTATCCTTCAATCAAAGCAGTCACAACACAATTGGGGGATACATTTAACACGCGGGGATATGAGACACATACACTAATACTTACAGGGAACATGGGCAATGGAGGGTTAAGTGGCTTGCCCAAGACTACAAGAAGCATCTGTGGGACTAGAAACCCCAGTCCTTCTGGCCCAAGGTTGCTGTCCTCTAGTGGGATTTGAACCCCTGACCTTCTGGCCTGAAGTACCTTGCCCCAACCACTAGGCTACTCCTCCCTCCTCCTTGAAAACAGCTGCAGAGTTGTATGCATAGTCATGGCCTCATAATCAACAAGTGAAACCTAGAGGTTCAGGGGTTATAAATCGTAACCATGAAATTATGTTTCTGTAGGTGGGTGATATTAAACAGTAACATGAGGTGTTTTCTTTCTAACACACAAATTCACACCTATATTCATCTATTTCAACTTGATTATTTGCTTTATCATAAAATGTTCATGGCAGGTTACAACATAGATTAAAAATAATAAAATGAGATACAATCATCTCCCAACCATGCATCCCATACCCCAGAATAAAATCACCCTGCTACTATATAGACAATCTCAAACACTAAAAGTTATCCTCATCAATGCTAGATCTGTCAGAAATAAAATTCCACTCATAACAGACCTTATCACTGATGAGAAACCTGACTTCCTTTGCATATCAGAAACCTGGTTAACAGAAACAGACTTGGTTATTTTAAACCATCTAAAAGCAAAAGGGTACTCTATTTAATTGTAACTGTAATAAAAAAAAAGGAGGGGGGTACTCATATTAGCAAGAACAAATCTAAACTGCTCCACCACCATTTGTGATACTAAAGAAGACATGGAAATACTAAAGATAGAAAATAGAAACATAGCCATCTGTCTCTTTTACAGACCCCCTACACCAGACACTCAAAACATAACCACCATCCTGGAAACAGCATGCAAAACATCAATAAATAAACCACATATTATTCTCTGAGACTTTAATCTGGCAACTCTCAATAGCAACCAGACAACAACTTTCTTAGAATCAATGGAAGACTTAGGATTTAAACAAATAATCAACCACTCCACGCATATCAAAGGCAACACTCTTGACCTAGTATTCATTCCTGAACACATAACAAAACACCCACAATATACCCCTCCAACCATAACTCAGATTCCATGGTCAGACCACTCTATGATTCAATTTTACGTCCAAACTCCTTACACCTCCACCTCACAAAAATATGGCCCACACCAAGGACCACGATTTTGACCTTTTGTAATAGAAGTGTTCCTAGAAACAATCATACCCCAGCTGAATAAAGACCAAAACAGCCTTGAAAAAAACTGTTTCTAATTGGAATACTGCAAATTCAAAACCATTAGCTACCAAACCTAAAAGAAACAATAAAAGAACGTCGGAAAAATGGTACACGTATGAGCTAACTACATTTAAAAAGCAACTCAGAAAGATTGAAGCTAAATGGAGAACAAATAAAACATCAGAACTGCGGGACCTTTATATCTCAACTCTTAATTCCTACAGATTAGCCACAAACTATGCCAAAAAACAATACCTTACAGCAATTCTATCTAAAGCTATTAATCGACCAAGAGAATTATTTGAAATAGTAAAATCGTTATCTAAAGCCCACACTGACTACACACCCAAAGCACCTATCAACCCCCAAGCATTGGCAAACTATTTTTCTGCCAAACTAAAGCAAAGTGCCCCACCAATAACTGACCCTTTCCCCAATACAATGAATAACATAAGTGAATGGAAATCCTTCCATCCTATTGATTAAAAACAATTGCTCAATATAATTGCTCATCTTAATACAACTACATCCCTTTTAGACCCTTGCCCAGTATCCTGGATTAAGACAACAAAGCTAAAACTCTCTCCCTACATTTTAGATATAGTAAACAAATCGTTACAACAAGGTGTTCTACCCAAAGAAGAAGAGAGTGGAGAGCAGCGGAAGAAATGACCAAGAATTTTAATTATCACCTGGTAGGCTGTGGTCATTTCTTCCGCTGCTCTCCTCTGGTTGTTTATTGCGGAAGATCATCTTCTTTTTTTTCGCCTTCCCGTTCTACCCAAAGAACTCAAACTCTCAGCAATCCGCCCAGTTTTGAAAAATAAAACACTAAATGAAAATGACCCATCATCATACCGAGCAATTGCCAGTATTCCATTCATGACTAAAGTCATTGAAAAGGTTGTTCAACTACAACTCCAAGACTATATAGATTCCTCTGCTCCCCTTGATGATCACCAATTTGGGTTTCGCCCTTTCCATGGCGTAGAAACTCTATTACTAGTCCTTCTTGACACTCTCATCAGGGGCATGGACAACACCAAGCAAGCATTTATTCTGGTATTTATTGACATATCTGCTGCATTTGACAGCGTAAACCACAATACCCTCATTTCAAGACTGAACCAACTAGGTTTACAAGAAACAACACTCGAATGGTTTAAATCATATACAACTGACCGGTCACAATATGTACAAATTGATCAAATTGCATCACCACCATTCCCACAAGAACAGGGAATCCCTCAAGGCTCTGCACTGTCCGCTCTCCTTTTTAACCTTTATCTCCAACCAATATGAACCATATTAAAAAAATATGATATAAACTATCACATATACATGGACGACATCATGCTGTTCACCCCAATTAATATAACTGACCCTAACTATAACAACTTAATAGCCTGTCTTTCTGAAGCTGAATTATGGCTCCGCTCACAGAATATGAATCTTAATTTTAAAAAGACTGAAGTCTTATTTACATCAAGAAACCCTAATTTTATAGCACCATCAGACATTAAGCTTCAGAACTTCACTCTACCAGTTAAAGAAGAGATTAAATACTTAGGAGTCATCCTTGACAGAACGCTTAGCTTCACATCCCATATTAAGAAAATAGCTAGAACTATCTTTTTTAAGCTTCGGTCCATCCAACAACTTAGACCACTTGTAGAAAACGATGACTTTAGAACCATTGCCCAAGTTCTTATAACACCCCATCTTGATTACTGTAATGGTATCCTAAAAGGCATAACAAAGAAGAATTTAAGAATACTACAAATGGCCCAGAATGTTACTGCAAGAATAATATTCAAAGCCAAGTTAACAGAGCACATTTCACCCATTCTATACTCGCTGCATTGGCTCCCCGTTGCTAGCAGGATCCAATATAAAATAATCTTGACCACTTTCAAGTTAATTAATAAAATTACCCCATCATATCTATCCACACTGATAAATAGCCCTCCAGAAAATAGAGCTAGAAGAAGAAAAAAATCAAAATATCATCCAAGTGTCTGACTCAATAAGAAAGACAAAACAAATAACTAGCAACAGCGCCTTCTCATATGTAGCACCGACCTTATGGAATAACCTACCAGACCAGTTAAGAGAGACAAAAGAACTTAAAATGTTCAGAAGGGAGCTAAAAACTTATTTGTTCACCCAATTTTACTGCAATATAAACAGTCATCCGGATCTTACCTCTCACCCCCCCCAGCACAAATAGAATATAACACACCAATTCTACCCACATACATTACCTATTTGACTAAAAATTTCTTTGAACCTAAATTGATACTGCAAACTGTATATATGTAAACTGTATATATGTAAATTCATCCTGCAAGTTGGAAATAGTTCTATAGAGACCAATATTGTATCTGTTTATAGTTGCTCATGGTTCTATGTTCTATGTATTGTTCTATAGTTACATTTGGCACTATGTTCTATGTACTTTACCTTTGTTCTGATGTAAACCGCCACTGATCTTAGGAACTGGCAGTATATAAAAGTTTTGCAAATAAATAAATAAATAAATATAGTACCTCCATCTATACACTAAAACCTCCTCATCTACGATTAAAAAGCCAGTGGGTAAATATTAAATCCTTGGAGTCAGATTTCTTTTTTATCAGTAAGTACTGCATATATTACTCATGTATATTCAGGGCCAGTAACGCGAGACGTCCACTGGAGAATTACAGGAGCCATTTGTCACCCAGATCCCACACTAGCAAGAGCCAAAGTGCATTGCTCCTGCTGGTCTATCCCACTAGTTCAAGTAAAATAACACACAGTTCTGTGTTATTCCAGGCAGAAAGGGGCAGAAAAGATGCATTATTCCTCTAATTCACTTTTGTTATTACCCCCCGAGACAGTAATTTTATAAGAAGCCACCAAAATTAATAAAGAAACAATATGCGTAGATGTAGGCATTTAGTATTATACACGCACCTCCTTTCCAGACTATGGT
Organism: Ichthyophis bannanicus; assembly: GCA_033557465.1. Taxonomy (NCBI): domain Eukaryota; kingdom Metazoa; phylum Chordata; class Amphibia; order Gymnophiona; family Ichthyophiidae; genus Ichthyophis; species Ichthyophis bannanicus. Next base: position 63,012,311 of record CM066051.1, on the reverse strand, counting down.
AACCTCCTTGCTGGTCTCCCCTTCATTCTGTTCAACACTGTGCTGTGCAGCTAATCTTCCACCAGCCTCGTCATGCTCATATTACCCTCTTCTCAAGTCACTTCATTGGCTCCCTATCTGTTTCCACATCCAGTTCAAACTTCTCCTGCTGACCTATAAGTGCATTCCCTCTGCAGCTCCTTATACATATCTCCTTAACAGTAATACAGATCATACTGTCTGAGGCCACCTCACTCACTACTCTACCCATGGCAGGCCTCATGCTGGCATCTCCAGATAAGGGAGCAGTTGCCATCTGCAGTCAATTCTCCTCACCAGAGGCTGCAGTCATTGGTATCAAGAACTTCTCCAAACCTCCTTTAAGCCCAGCTACACTAACTGCTTTTACTACATCCTCCGGTAACAAATTACAGAGTTTCATTACATGTTGAGTAAAAAAATCTTACTTCTTATTAGTCTTAAATGGGTTGCATTGTAGCTTCTTTGTGTGTCAGCTAGTCTTTCTACTTTTTGATGGCATAAACAACCGATTCATGTATTTCCAGGAAGAAGCAGGAATGTAGTCTTCACATATGTGTATCATCGGCATCGACGGAGCCAGCGCGGGAACGCTCCCCAGCGTCCTATAGGAAAGCTTTTGGGAGCATCCCACTGTGCCTGCGCTGCTGCCTTCCCACCTTTCCAGCTCTCACTCTTCACTTTTTTATTTTCCGTGGAGCCGATAGGCAGCAACTCCTGTCATCGCAGAAAATTTTATTTTTTGTGGTCGCATCTGCCTTCCCGTCGACACCTACACTGGTGCCATCGGTGTCTTCTTTATTTCTTATATAAAAAAAAGAAAAAGCTTTTCTTGAGGGTCTGTCCCATCTTGGTGCTTCGGTGCCATTTTGGGCACTAGGGCCTGTTTTCCTCAAAATGGAGAAACCAACTAGTGGTTTAAAAAAATGTTCTAAATGTGGCGGTACCATTTCTGCTACCGACACCCATGACTGAAGTCTTAAATGTTTGGGCCCAGACCATTCTCCATCGGAGTGTCTCCTCTGTAGAAAGAAGACTAAGAGGGGCCTGCAGAATAGAGCTGCGACGCTCGGCACCCTTTTTGCCTCGGATGCAATGTCTGTTGCAGCGACGTCGTCCAGGGCTTCATCTTCTTCCCATGGATCTCAGGTAACCAAACCCAGGTCTTCGAAGACGGGTTGGTCCTCAAAGGGTAGAGCTCCTTCTAAGCATCGAGATGCTTCTAGCATTGCCCTCGATGAAAATACATTGGCCAAACAACCCTGGCGGGAGGTCCTTGCCTCCAAAGCATTAACGGGGTCCCAAGATGTTCCTGAGGTATCTACCTCTAGAGATCTCTTGTGCCATGTTCTGGGGTAGTGGCCTGTTCCGCCGGGTACCGACATCCAGACATGGGCAGACTCCATGGATCAACGCATCCTAGCCATTGAGTGCAGTCTTGCGGCCTTGTTAGCAGCCTCTGTACCCGCTAAAGCCGCTACAATCGTTTCCGCAGCCATTGGTACCGATATCAGTAACGGATGTATCTGCAGCTACCATTGTGCTGATCTCCATGCTACCACCCATGCCAGCCCTAGAATCGGTGTCCAGCATAGAGGGTCTGGTATCGAGGCATTCCGATGCCGACTTCGATCGGTACCGTCAACATGCAGTACAAGAGCACCCGGCCTGTTGATACTTTGAGTCTTCCGAGTCCGATGATTGTGATGAATCCATTGATCCCTCTCCTTTGCTGCAATGTCTTCACCTCCTGCTACCATCCTCAGCTCTCCCCAGCCCGGGGATAGAGCCTCCGATAGCAGGAGGGCAGCGGCAGTGAGAACGCCCAATCGGGGCTCACCAGCAGGCCATAAAAGGCCGCGCCAGTCGGGCGCGTGGTCTCTTCACCTCCTGCTACCATCCTCAGCTCTCCCCAGCCCGGGGATAGAGCCTCTGATAGCAGGAGGGCAGCGGCAGTGAGAACGCCCAATCGGGGCTCACCAGCAGGCCATAAAAGGCCGTGCCAGTCAGGCACACCTGCGCCTGTCGGGCCCGCGCCTGAGGGCCTCGCCAGAGCTTTGGCGTGGCCCTTAGGCGGAGCACTGGGGAAAACAGCAGCATCGATCATTCGCCTACCCCCACGGAAAACACAAGACCACAACCTGTTCAACAAACCCCAACAAAGGATTAAGCTATTTTATAATCCACCCGGTCTCCAAGATACTCTAACCAGCTTTCTCAGGTGAACCACTTATGTATCAAATGTAGCAAATGTAACCAGTTGTAAATACTAAATGTGCAGTCTGTAAATGTGCAACGGTAGAGGTTAGGCAACTATAGATGCTAACCTAAATGTGCAACTCTAAATGCTATGCAATATAATTTATTTTACGCTATAGTATTGTACCTCTCAGTAAGTAAACTCCTGCAACATTTATCTGTACCTTAACTAAATTCCATTGAAATATATTTGCCTAGCCAGATTGTACCTCTCATTAAGTAAGCTGTTATTTGTACTCAACTAAAGTCCAGTGAAATACCTTAACTAAATTCCATTGAAATATATTTGCCTAACCAGATTGTATCTCTCATTAAGTAAGCTTCTGCAACATTTATCTATACCTAACTAAATTCCAGTGTACTGTTTTTGCCTAGCAAGATATTAAGCACTTCACCACAGAATAGTACAAACCCTATCCTGAATATCTCCCTCTCAAGCAATATTCTCCACATTCAGATAGGCAGGGAATGGCCCTCCACATCAAATTAACATTAGGCCTATACCTCTTCCTCATAGGTCTGATACCAGACATCCTAGCTCTAATTTCTCCAGGTAATTCCATACCTATCTTACATAACAACTGGAGAAAATGGTCAGGCACCAATTACCACAATGGAAACTGGGCCCACCGTTCTCATCACCATTATCTATTGTATATACCTCTTCAACACACTACAAATTTAAATACAGAAAATTACAATCAACCCTGCCCTCTCAAATGTGCCCTCATTAATGCTCGCTCTCTTCGTAAAAAAAGGCCAGCTGTCACAGACATAATAACATATTATAACTTGGACATACTTATGGTCACCGAAACATGGCTGTCTCCAGAAGATAATATAATTCTTAACCAGCTCCTCCCCAACAACTTCGTGGTCTTCACCAGCAGCAGACAAGGTAAAAGAGGAGGAGGGGTACTTATCCTCGCCAAGACAGACCTCCAATTTAAAATGGTCGACTCCTCTAGTAACAACCACTTGGAAACCGTCTCTATCTCTAACAACCTATGCTCTATAAACTTAGTCTACAGAGCTCCTTCATCCTCCCCAGACAATTTGTCAACTATTATAAACCTTGCCTCCAACTCACAGAATCCAAACAGACCCAACTGGATCTTAGGAGACATTAACCTACCGTCTCTACAAGACAACCAATCTGACGCCTTTATAGATGCTCTAGAAACTCTAGGTTACAAGCAAGTTGTACAACAATCCACACATACAAACGGGCAACATACTTGACCTCATATTTGCCCCACTATCCGCTCTCAATCAACTTCAAAATATTCTACTAGCAATTACAGATGTCCCATGGTCAGATCATAATCTCATTATGTTCCAGATTCCCATTCAAAAGAAACAATATTCTAATGACAATGACCTAAACAAATATGCAAATACCACTTCCAGAAGCTTCCAACCTTTTAACAGGGAACAGATCCTCGATGAAACTGACGCACTCTTTAAAGACTCTACCCTAAACCTTGAAGAGATTATCACTTCTTGGAATAACAGATTCAACCACATTTCATCTCGTCCACCCAGAAACAAGGCCTCAAGAAAAAAAGCTACGGCACCTTGGTTTACATCAGATCTGAGAGAATCCCTAAAACTTTTGCGAAAGCTTGAGAAGAAATGGAGGAGGTCACGCAGCAACACCAATCAGATTGCATACATGCAACAATCTTGAAGCCCACCGTAAAGCCATTTCAGAAAAAATAAAACTATATCATACAGACACTCTGAAACGTGCTATAAATAAACCCCACGACCTATTTACTCTTGTCAAGAAATTAGCCAAGGAACCTTCACCGGAACACCAGTGTGAAATCAACCCACAAGAATATGCTCTTTACATACAATCTAAGATGTGCTGTACAAACAAAATTACAATACCCCCTGTCCCGATTATTCATGGGTTCCCAGCTCCTTTAGCTTCATTCTCCACCCCTTCTTTGAAGCTAATTGAAGATATAATCTCATCTCTCAACTTATCCACAGCACATACTGATCCTTGTCCAGCCTTTTGGATAAAGGACCTTCGAAAAGAGCTTGCTCCAATAATATCCAAGATCATAAGGCTATCATTCAACACCGGCTTATTCCCTGCTGCTCTTAAACAGACTTCTATTAGACCCCTACTAAAAAACCTCAAGTTAGATCCACAAAAAACAGACTCTTACCGACCCATCTCTAGCATACCCACTCTTGCGAAAATAATTGAAAAAATAGCCTACAGACAACTACAAGACCATATCGACACTGAAGCACCTTTGGATACCTGTCAACATGGATTCAGGGAATCACACGGGGTCGAGACGCTACTCACCACATTTCTCAACAGCCTAAAACTCTGGTATCGATAACATCAAACAGGGTTTTGTTCTAATCTTTTTAGATATTGCGGCTGCTTTTGATTCGGTCTGTCATGATCTTCTTATTTTCCGCCTAAGAGAGAAGGGCCTTTGTGGAAATGCTCTCGAATGGTGCAACTCATACCTCTCAGAGAGATGGCAGCATGTTCGCGCAAATGGTTAAAACATCAGATCCATTTCACCAAGGACAAGGAGTCCCGCAAGGATCCTCTATGTCATCACTATTATTTAACATATACATGCAACCTATATGCAACATTATCAGGTCCTTCAATGTCAACTATATGATCTATGCTGATGACGTGTTACTATATATGCCGTTCTGCATAGATAAGATGAACCTCACCCCCATAACCAACTGTTTTAACGCCATCTCAAATTAGCTACTGACTCAAAATCTCAGAATCCAGCACAAAAAATGGAAGTTCTTTTTATCTCAAGGAACTCTAAGTTCACACCACCCACATTCCTTGAGGTTCAAGATGCCAAGTTGCAAGTAAAATCCCACATCCGATACATTGGAGTGACTCTGGATCAGAATCTAGATATGAAGACCCACATAGCCAACACAGTAAGGGCAGTTTATTTCAAGATTCGCTCCCTCAGACACCTCCGCCAACTGATTGATCCAGAAGATTTCCGTACGGTCTACCAGGCTCTAATTATTCCCCATTTTGACTTCACAAACTCTATATTACAGGGGCTCCCCCAATCTACCCTTAACCCGCTTCAACTAGCATTAAACAGCGCAGCAAGAGTGCTTTTCGGGGTACCTAAAAGAGAACATGTAACACCTCTCCTGAAACAATTACACTGGCTCCCTATCCAAGCGAGAATCACCTTCAAGACTCTGCTCCTAGCCTTCAAAGCCCATAAAGGACTCGCTCCCTCATCATTATCAGAGATGATCCAACTGATCCCTACCAACAGGCTAAGAAGAACCACGGAATTAAACATGCTAATGGTTCCAAAAGAGTCCTTAAGATACATCTCCACAACAGTAAACCGATCCTTCAGCTTATGTGCTCCAAAACTTTGGAACACCCTCCCACCACACATTAGAGCCATCGCTGATCTCTCCCAGTTCAAAAAAGGCCTTGAAACATCACCTTTTCATCAAATATTTCCCAGAGAGCATAGTAACACAGGCACACCCAAATAACAACAATCCCGTTCTTAACACGTAACCCCTGCTAACCCACCAACACTTCACACCTCTCTCTCATACTAACAAGGTTCTTTTCATACAATATATCTTCCAAATGTAAATAGTTCAATGACTATTATTTATTGTAAATAATTGCCCCGGTTACCCAAGTTATTGTTCCTGTTTTATGTAAAAAACAGATAATATGTATCTTATCTGATGTTTTCTTGTTCTATGTAAACCGCGCTGATCATGAATAGTGCGGTATATAAAAGATGTTAAATAAATAAATAAATAAATAATAAATAAATGTCGGATGTCTCCTCCGGAGGACATGTTATTTCAAGACTTTATATGGGATGTGGCCCGGGGCATCTCGATCACCGTGACCCCCAAGAAGGATTCGAGAGCTGAAGAACTTGGAAATTCCTCAATATCCAGCAGCCCTAAGGAGGCCGCAATCCTTCCCATACACCGGATTTTGCATGATCTCATGTTTAGAATGTGGGAAACACCCTTAATGGTGTCTCTACATTCTGAAGGCTCGATACAATGTACCAGGTAGCGCAGTTGTCCCGGGTTCAAAAAAACAAAGTTACCACACAATTCAATGGTTTTTGGTGTAAATGGGCAATGCGCCTGGATCCAAAAGTGCCAAGAACAAATTCTTCTAATCCTCCGGGCCGATGAGGCGAGGACTCTCGATGCGTTTGGTTGTCAAATGTTTTCAGGCCTCTATGCCTATCAGCCAGAATAAGCTTATTAAATACTCTACATGGGTATGTTTTCTTTTGAGAGGTTACTAGGACATTATGGTGTCCACTGTACATGTGGTTCCCTCTGCTCGCCTACACAAGCGAGCAGCCCAGTGGACCCTAGGCCTCTCAGTGGACACAATGTCAGGTCATCTGGGGGACAAAATCCAGAAACTTTGCACGCCTCATTTCATCTCTTTAGGGGTGGCAAATACTAGAAAACCTTCTCTTAGGTTCACCTTTTCAGCAGCCACTGCCCCTAGCTACCTTGACGAATGATGCGTCCAAGAAGGTTGAGGGGCTCATATGGACAATCTCTCCACTCAAGGTCTCTGGACTCAACAGGAGACTTGTCTTCACATAAATCTTTTGGAGCTCAGAGCCCATTCTTCTACGCCACTTGAGTTTTTCAGGTGACCCATCTGCACTACAAGACAGTTCTTGTCAAGACTCAGGTA